>JAECUM010005300.1:0-122336 GCA_016617855.1 Megalonaias nervosa
ATATATATATATATATATATATATATATATATATATATATATAACAAGATTGTGTCAGATATTTGCAGAGATATCAAGTAAATGTAAATGTTCACTTTTTAAGGATAAGGGACTGACCATTTAATTATCGAGAGGAGATAGGATTTTCTTCTGAGTTGGGTAGTTGTTTCTTTGTCTCAAGATAATTATTTTTTTCACCTAATATAATGGATATAATAGTTACATGTTTTCTTGCTATAAATCAGAACATGAACTTTTTTTTATGCTATACAAGAACCAAAAATTCTTTTTCCAAAATATTACAGGACTTCTCTCTCCCCTACCCTAAAAATTGAAATGGTCAGTCCTGAAAGACAGAATACTATATTTTAACCATACTTATACAAATTGTAATACAGTGTACTGCACTGTTACTTGTCTGATACACTATGATGTAGAGTGGACAGACGTGTGTATCATGCATGATATCAGATTCTGAAAAATATAACAAAAATTTCTAGGTCACTGTGACTGAAATAAACATATAAGACCATTATTTTTTATGCACAACTTAATAAAAATATACTAAGAGTAATAGAGATGTCAAGACACAGACCAGAACATAATCTTCTTTTGGCCAGGTACACATGACTCAGTGAGTTATTTCATTTGGAAAATGAACTAGTTTAGTAAATAATTTACAAATCTTAATTCTGATTGTGTGGCAAAAGCTATTTGTGTCTTAACATGTGAGTTTGAAAGCCATACTCATTTCAGACCAATTTACTGTATGTCATAAAATGACTTATCTAACTTAGAATCACATTTTAAAGAGGTAGATATTCAGGCAATATATTTCTTTTTAATTCTTTTCTGTCAACAACTTAAACCTTAAAAAAACTTAAAGCTTAAAAAAATTCCCATTTTATTGATGTTGTAAAACCTGCCACAAACTAAATATCAATTTATGACTATGTTTTGAACTTAAGAAAGACCTGACATGCTTATGTAATCTTTATTACATGAGCGAGACCACTGTAACAGTAAAGATCCCTATCATATGTATGAGATGAGACTATATTTTGCTGGATGATTACACAAACAAATGCACACACACAAACAACTGTCTAATTATTTCCATAAACTTTATAGTCTAAACCTTTAAAAAACAAATAGAAGAAATTAATCAAAAGAGTCATGATAAAACCCTTCCATCATAAAACTTTACTCGACTCCAAATCTTACTGGAAAATATTATGTATGTATGTATGTATGTATGTATGTATGTATGTACAGTGTACCTTGCAATAACTGAAAATGCAGTAAAAGAGATTTGATTTATTCTTGCTTCCAAGAGTATCTTCTAAGTGAAAATCTGAGACAAAATGTGGATCTTAAAGGAAGAAAGCTTTAAGGCAGTATAAATTATGGTCAAATACTTGTACTAGTTTGCAATAAGAACAACATTTGTGCTTGTAAAACATGTCTGTCCCCTACTGTGGACAAAAAAAGTCCAAAAAGTGAAGAAAAAATCAAGCAAACCTCCAAGGGACTGACCTCTATTGACTAAGAAGAATTTCAAGGAATTCAAGATAAAATTATTTATTCTTTTATTCCTTTTAATTACTGAGTGTTGAAACCATCTTTGATATTCTTCAGCAATAACAAGATTTCAGAATTAGCTGCTCTGTTGGATATATTGGATGTCAAATTGGCGCCATTTTCATTTAGAAAGAAGCAAACATCATTAGAAGTCTTTTTGTGTGAATCCTATGTTGATAAGACTATCCATTCAGCAAGAGTAATGACAAGATTTTCAAGATGTCTGTCATGGAAGTCATAATGGATGTATGACTGGCACCTTTTTCAATTAGGACCAACAAGGTATCTAATAATAATAATAATAATAATAATAATAATAATAATAATAATAATAATAATAATATTAATAATGACTTTATTTAAAGAAGAAGCTCATTTGGTCAACTGACCAATCTTCCATGAGGCCTTCTACAATGACATTGTGCAAATGCTTCAAGGATGAGTACATATGAGATTCATACAAATAGTAGTAGTGAACATGTATAAAACATTATAGGTGAGTACATCATAACAATGTTGTAAAAGTAGCAGTGCTGAATTAAACAAAATCATTCATATGATTGTTTCTGTAGATGGTGGCTAAGAAGCTTTCTGAAAGCTTGGCATGAGTCAGCTGACTATAGAAGGTGGTGTGGAACTCCATAGTTTGGCTCCAGAAAAAGCATAAACTCTTCTTATAAAATTCTAAATTTAGGTAAATGGTTTAGGTAAATGTAACTTGTTGTTTGAGATGGATCTTAGTTCATACATATGTAGATTTTTAACAAATTTAAAGTTACAGTTAAGATAATCAGGTGCCAAACCATATAAGGATTTATAGACTAGTAAACCCTTTTGAAACTGAGTTACCTGCTGAAATGGAAGCCACTTTAGGGTTTTAAAAAGATTTGTTGATGGTGTATCTAAATCAGCATAAAAAATTACTCTAGCTGCTCTTTGAAATTTCAGTAATCTTTCCTAATTTTCTGTACCACTATTAAACCAGATAGAATAACAATATTCTAGGTGTGGCATGATCTATGCATTGTAGAATATCTTTCTCTGTTCTTGAGGGATATAAGATTTTATTCTGTTCAAGAGATAAAGCAGTGAGTTAACTTTTGTAATGACATTTTCAACTAGCATTTTGCAGCACAAGATACTGTTTATCATGATGCCAAGTAGTTTTTCATTTTCGCACTGTGGTATATCCATTCCTTTTATCATTACTTTGAAATCATTTTTCTCAGCATTTACTCTTGCTCGAATACCTAAGATCATGGCTTTTGTTTTGGCTGCATTTATCATCATACCATTGTGTTCACACCAGTTATTTATTTTTACCAAATCTTTATTTAATTTAGTGTTAATCTCATGGCCTGTTGATCCAACGTTATATGATGTCATGTCATCAGTAAACATGTTGGTGATGGATAGCTCAATGTGATAAGGTAAATTACTGATGTACAGCAGAAAGAGTAATGGTTCAAGAACTGATCCTTGTGGAACACCTGACTTCATCAGTTTCTTATCTGAAAGTTTATTTAAAATAGAAACTTCTTGTTTTCTGCCTTCAAGATAGGTTTGAAGCCAAGTTAAGCTTTCAAGGTTAACTTGATATATTCTGAGCTTCTCCAGCAGGACATTTGGAAGGAGCTGAGATAATATTTTCAAGATGGCAACCATGGTGACCATACTGAGGGTCAGTTTGCATCATTTTAATTTTGGATCAACTAGAGATCATAAGACCTCTTCTTGTGAAAACTCCACATGAAAATGATTTTCTATTTAACATGACTAGAAATGACAAGATTTTCAAGATGACCTCCATGGCATCAGATTGGCACCATTTTAATTTAGGATCAATAACACATTATAAGAAGTCTTAGGGTAAACAGCTCATGTCACTATGACTTTTGAATGGAGAAAATTAGCAATAACAAGATGTTCAACATGGCTGCTGTGGCAGCCACAAAGGATGTCCAAGCAGCAACACTTTCATTTAGGATCAACAAGACAACATAAGAAGTATTTCGTAAAACCCAATGTTGATATGACCATTTATTCAGGAAGAGTAATGATAACAAAATTTTCAAGATGGCCACTGTGGTTGCCATGATGGATGTTCAAGCAGCACCATTTCATTTAGGACCAACTACACCACAGGATATGTACATGCAATTGTTTCATGAAAACTATCAAAGTAGTTTGGGAGAAGCAGCAGTAACAAACTTCTGCTCATGGATAACAGGCAATATATAATGGGAGAAGAAAAGCAGACTACAACATAAACTCTCTTTTGTATATGAACAGTAAAGTTTACAAGCTCATAAAATTTACAAAAATCATTTAAATGGCATCAAAATCAAATTGGGTGATCTATATATGCTGATAAACACGTATACTATGACTAAATTTACCAGCAGTTTCTATATAATCCTGCTCTTAAGATTTCAAGGGAAAAAAAGCTGAAAAATTTAATAACAACCCAAACATCATTTCTAAAATATGTGAAAATCTAAACTGGTTATCTGCATATGAACAGAAGCACGCCAACCAAAATTTCACTGACCTAGGTCGCATGGTTCTTGAATAATCAGACTGTTAACAATGTAAATTATACTGTAAGTACAATCTGAAAATGTTAAAAAGAAGGAACCTTCTAAAAAAATACTTTGATTATTGAAATAGCATAACATTCTATCAACAATCAAGGATAAAAATATGCCTACCAGAGTTCATATGTTTATATAGAGTGGTTTTTGTGCATTTGTGCCAACATGCTTCCTGGGAGGAATGGATGGATATAGATCCTAAATCAAGCTATCATTACTTTTCAAGCAGTAGGGAGTACATATATAAAACAGTACCATCTATACCCACTCATAAGTCAAGTCCAACTGCAAACTGCACAGACCCAGATCTGCCGTCGCATAATGCACCAGCAGATCTGGCTATGTGCAGTTTGTTAGGAGTAATCAGTAGAACAAACAACACAGACCCTGATCTACTTGCGCACTATGCTACAGCAGATCAGGATCTTTGATGCTTGCAGTTTTACTCGACTTTTAATCAAGCATATACAGTAAGTGTAAGTAAAACTACTTACCAACATCATATTTACAATTTATCAGGCATATGTACAAGAATCTGAAAGGAAGGAAAGGAGTCACATTTAGAAATGCATACATTTTTTTCTTTCAATTTTCTTAAAAATGGTAGTTCAAAACAGATTTTGGTCTATGTCATAATTTGTATAAGACACAATAATCATTACCAAAATATAGAATTTACACTCATTTGTGTTGTGTGTTTCTAATCTTTGCTAATTAGGAAAGCCATGCATTCATGCTCAGGCAAAGGGTGAATTCTACTGCCATCTGTTGGACTAAAGGAAAGGTAGGTATGGCAATTCATGTATGAATTATCCCCTATGATATATTAGCATGAGTCAGACATAAAAAAATGAAGGAAACAAATAAATCTACGAAAAACATGTCAAGACTGATGATGAAAGAATATTCTACAATCAAATTATAAATTGATTTGATTACTCAGGTTCAATTTAATATGATTTTCTGACAAGATGCATATCATAATTTATATCTAAATTTTTTATATATCAGACCAACTTCCTATCATGCTTGAAAATATATGCACAAAGGAAAAAAACCCTTCAAACTGGGTTCAGAATTCAAAGCAAACTGTGTTCAGACACATATCAAAACTTTTTGATTCCTACGTCATGAACACCATATCATTAATTAAATGACAAACTGAACTATCTGACATAACTTCCATTAGATTAATCTTTTGTTGACATTCATCCCTGACAGGATAAGAATTTAAAACATAAAGTCAAAAGTAGCAAATTTTGGCTATATACATTTTAATCTAGTAGCAACATGAATTACATACTTGGACAAGTTTTTATTTAACACAGGTTGCTTACCGTTACTTTAAATTGTTGTTACTCACTCATGTGTAGCAGGTTGTCTGCTATTACCTTTGAGTGAAAATGATACATACTGAGTGGAAATGCACACATTCCAATGATCCATATATCACAGATGCATTAAAAAAAATACCAGTATCCTTTAGTACAAGTACATGCCAATCTTCATCACCATTATGAAGATGCTTGCAAGAAAATTCCAGGAAATTACCAAAAACATAAATCAACTTTCATTTTCAGATACCGTATTTGCTACTTGTTACTGTGCATTTCAAACCCTGCCTGAAAAAATGTTTCAGCACTCCCACCTCACCATGAAACTGGTATGCAGTCAGCCACCAACCAAGCGAGTACTGGCCCACCTAAAATTGCCTGAATTCCCCCCAAACTGGCAAGTCCCCATATTGGAATAACTACAAGGGGTCTAAACACAATGTAATGCACACAATTCAGCCATCATGTCAGAGCAACACTTTTCCATCCACAATCTGTGTAATGCATCATATTTTTCTGACCCACCCTTTCATATCTTCTAACATCCCACACAAAACCACCAACCTGACACTTGAATGTCCAACAAAATCGCAGAAGCTATGTTCAGAATATAAGAAGCATTAATGGGCAGACATTAAGATATATAGAAAAGGAGGTTACAATAGGGCTCTGCCTCTTGATGGGGTGGGGTGGGTGGTGGCCTAACAAGTTTGAATTTATACATTATTAATAAGTAGTCCCATTCATGGCATCATACTAAAGCAATATTATGAAAAACGGTAGACATACACTCTTGACATTTTCATTACTACTTAAATCTGTTGATGTGTCTTTAATTCGGCAGAGAATAGTATTATTTTACAGCTGGATAAATTTTCATTGGGTCTGAAAATTTGTGACTTGTAGCCATCATTAAATACAGGAAAACTATTATCCCAAGAATAATCATTAATTAACATCTGAACTGATTTTAGTCTGGCATTTTAGCATTTTGTGAATAAGCTGATCATTCAGATTGTTTACACACATACAGTCAAGCCATGTTATATTACTAAAATTGTAAATCCCCATTTGATTCAAAATCAGTGATTTTGACAACTGATTTTCTAAACAAAATCACTGCCTCCTGATGGTTCTGGAAAATTGACATTTTACTGTACAGTGCTTCCTCACAATAAGGAGCCTTAATATAAGGCAGTCTCTTTAAATAGATAGGCATGGTTATGAATCACATTTCATTATTTAGCAATAACATTGAGTACAAAACCTCGATATAAGGCTGTCCCTTTTAAAAGACAGGTATTGTTATGATCACATTTCATTATTTAGCAGTAACATTAGGTATTAAACCTCAATATAAGGCAGTCCTTTTAAAAAGACAGGATTGGTCATGAATCACATTTCATTATTTTGTAATAACATTAAGTATAAAACCTCAGTATATGCATGCCCCTTTTAAAAGACAAGTAGTGTTATGAATCACATTTAATTATTTAGTAGTCACATTTAAGTACAAAATCTCAATATAAAGTAATCCCTTTTAAAAGACTGGCATGGTTATGAATCACATTTCATTATTTGTAGTTTTATTAAGTTAACCAGTAAAACCTCAACATAAGAATGTCCCTTTAAAAAAACCAGGTATGGTTTGAATTACATTTCATTATTTACTAGTAACATTAAGTATAAAACCTCAATTCAAGGCAGTCCTTTTTAAAAGACTGGCATGGTAATGAATCAGATTTCATTATTTTGTAGTAACACTGAATATAAAACCGTAAGATAAGGCTGTCCATTTTAAAAGAGAGACACAGTTCTCAATCATGTTTTATTAATTTTAGTCACATTACGAATAAAGTATCGATATAAAGCAGTCCCTTTTAAAAGACCGGCATGGTTATGAATCACATTTCATTATTTAGTAGTTATATTAAGTATACCTGGTAAAACCACAATATATGGCTGTCCGTTTTAAAAGACATTCACGGTCATGAACCACATTATATATGGTATCAATATTGGACAACATGACCTATAAGGCAAGCCACTTTTATGGTTCCCATCAACAACATTAAAGTGTTGGAGTACTGCATTACATTTCTCTTGGACTGAGATTGAATGACAACCAAGTTTTCATACCAATGAATAGGTCTCAAGTGCAAAACCAATGAAACATTAATACTGCATTTTCATTCTTGGCTATTACCTAGTAAATTAATGTGTACTTCCATTTATCTCCAATTGTTTAGCAAACTTCCTAGCACAGGCATGCTCTTTTCAAGCATTAAATGTCTGTGTGGTTATCTTTATTTAGAACTTGGAGCACTGGTTGATTAAGTAACACATAAAGGTGAACTACGTTCCTTTGGTCTACTCACTGATACACTGTGTGAAAAAAAACAAAAAACAACAGTAGTTTAGAATAGATTGTAGATATCAGAATATAATAGGAAAAACAAACATTTTATTCTATTTAAATTTCTGCTTGCTGTATTGATAGCTATGTGATAATAGTGATAATACATAAATTATTTCTGTGCCAATCACAATCCTGTCAACCCACATTGATATACCAGTCAATCAACAGTTACAGGATGCAGATCAAGTATGGTCTGGCAAA
The DNA here is from genome assembly GCA_016617855.1 of Megalonaias nervosa. Lineage (NCBI taxonomy): Eukaryota > Metazoa > Mollusca > Bivalvia > Unionida > Unionidae > Megalonaias > Megalonaias nervosa. The sequence continues at coordinate 8,130 of JAECUM010005300.1, forward strand.
TAAGGTCAACCATGAAGTAAGATATTTCCCTCAATTTACATACAAACTCTATCATGGTATAAATTTTATCATGAATGTTTAATTATTAAAGTTCACTAACACAAATCAAATCAACTGTTTTTGTTTCACCATACATGTAATTGGTATAAAAGATAGAAGCAAAGCAGGCATGTGTGAGAATGTTTAGGCTGCCAGTGAAAGCTTTCCAAATGAAACCAATGCATCCAAGTTCAACTTTCATTAGATGGAGGGCAAAGAAAAATAATTGATGCATGCAGTCTGATAAGAATTATCAACTTCTAAGTCATCAATGGACCAATTTTATCTGATGAAGGTTCCTCAAATTCTAAAACACAATGAATATAATCTGACAATTTCTGCAAGAACTTTTGTATAATCTGAATGGAGATAACCTTGTATCTGAGGATTTAAAGACTTTAATCATGGAATTACTAGAACATATATCAGTTGTACTGACCACTCTCTCTGACAGTAAAATCGCCATAAATGTCCTCCATTGTTCAATATATGACATCCTTATGCCATCAATTTACTATAAATCCCAAACACAGTGACTGTAAGTTGAGAAACATCACTAAAAAAAAGCTAGTTAAACTTTAATCAGAAAATTTTGATTTGGGTATTTACAACAATGCTATAAAACCTGTCAACAAATAGTGCTAACTAAATGTAATAGAGTGTAAACTGTACAGGGAAAAATCCCATAATCAATATTAGGATTCAATTTTCTTCCTATCTACAAAGGCATACCTTTTTGTTTGGTTTCTGCTTATACAGGTAGCTAGAAAAACACTCTGGATATTCATTCTAACATGGTTGCAAATGTGACAGATTGCTTGATAGGTCCAATATTTAAATGTGACAGAATATTTGATGTGTCTAGCATTAAAAATGTAACCAAATATTTGAGGTTTAACATCAAATGTTACCAATTATTTGATAGGTCTAACATAAAATGTGACTGATTAATGGATAGGTCTAACATAAAATGTGACTGATTATTTGATAGGTCTAGCATCAAATGTGATTATTTGATAGGTTTAACATTAAATGTGACTGATTATTTGATAGGTCTAACATCAAATGTGCCTGATTATTTGATACGTTTAACATCAACTGTGACTGATTATTTGAAAGGTCTAACATCAAATGTGACTGATTATTTGATATGTTTAACATCAAGTGTGACTGATTATTTAATAGGTCTAACATCAAGGCAGCAGTTTAATCCTTTCATAGTGGATACAACTGTGATGTCATTACACTCCTCAAATTTACAGCAATATTAAATAAAAATTTAAATGATTTTTCCTCAAAAATTTTACAAAAAATTGGCTATAACAGGGATTACAATTCTTTTATTTAACACTTTGATAATGTACTGTCAAATATATCCATTTTAACATGTAAAGAGGATAGATGCAGCTCATTTAAAATCTCTCTCTCACAAAATGTGTGTAGGAATATAAATTTGCAAATTTCAAACTACCATTAATGTCTTCAATCTTCCTTTAAAAATCACCTTTATCTATTATTTTATATACTTTTTAATGAAATTTGACATCTTTAATTGTTATTTTTATTATCTTGTAGGAATTTATGTTTACGTTTACTTGAAAGGATCTACCTTGCATAAAGCTTCCTTTTGTTGCAATTTCATTTCTTTACATTTCTGGAACTAAATTTAATTCAGCACTATGTAGCCAGTGAACACTTCAGTGAAAGAGAAAGACTCAGAGGAATTCTAAGGGCTTAGAGGGCATGAGCTAATGGAGGGCATTATGGGTCAAAGGGAAGGTGGTCTTTTGCTTCTAGCTAGCTGAATTAGTACATGTTATCCACAGGTTTAGAGAGCTTCAACCTGTATCAATATTTTTCTTTTGACATTATTTGCAGTTAGCACAACTTTATGTCCCACTTTACAGGTAAGTGTTCAGTAAGCCAGGCAAGTACATAATGCAAACTTTTCCATATGTTTTGAACATCTACTTCGAAAACTTAACAGCCATATCAGAAAGCAAGATGGGAATGTTTATTCAATTCCAAAGTCTCTTTGATTTCTACAACACATTATGACATAGCATAATAAGTAATTTAAAGCTGGCCATACACAAAGTAATGAAATGATTTTCTTGCACCACTACTTGGTATTTTTATCCTACCAATGAAGAGCTCTCTGATATTCCTTAATCTGACAAGGATTGTGTGAGCTGCCAACTTAAGACCATACCATATTTAACCATATAAAATATACAATCAACAACAAAAAGCACAGACTCAAATCTGACGTCACATAATATGTCGGCAGACCAGAGACATCCCTGTCCAAGTCAATGTGTAAGTAGCACAAACAGCATAGTCTGATTTGCCTGTACATTATGTTATTGTTAAGTATGTGTCTCTGTTGTGTGCAGATGGATTTGGGTATATAGGACCTAATACCGCAAAACATTTCTGCATGTCATTTAGCACATCATTGGCATTCATGTAATATACAATCAATCATACCTTTAATAAAAGACATCAAATTTTAAAATATGATTTTTAATATTTGCAAGGTAGACATGTTTACCATGTACTCACTCAGCCATAGTGGGTTTAATGTAAGATTTGCTTCTTCCTACACCATACATACTCATTAATGAGCCTGAATGATTTATAGATCTATACCATATTCAAGTCAGCAAAAATGGTATGGTTTGGGGTTTTTTGTTCATTTTAATGGCACCTTTTAAGACATTATTGGCTTTATCATAATGCAAATGATATTCCAAAGAACACATCAAAACCACATCCCTGGGATTACAAGTCCAATGCCCTACCAATTGAGCTACATGATACCATACACAAAATGGTATTTTCTTTATGACCATTTTATAATTTGCAGTCTATGGGCAATGAAATCTGCTTGAACAATGGATGGCTTGAAACAAAGTACCTTATTTACAGGCATTCTTTCTATAGATAAATTACAAAGTATACATGATTAACAGCTTAAAAACTATTTTCTTTCTAATATTTTGACATTTATTTAGAACGAAATACCACTGATGTTAGCACTTTTGCAAAAAGCTAATTACTATTCCATTCTACATGTACTGTCTGATCTGACATCATCTATATGAATTTTCATGCTAGTTTACACCAACCTTTTCCCTGAACTTAATTTTTTGTCACACTGTTGAAGCTGACTTGAATTTTATGATTTCATTAATATGATTGCATTTATTGAATGCTGAATGATTAGAAAATGATACTGGGACTTTAAACAGTTTGTTGAGGAAAAGTTCTTAAATGATTTAATTTGCAAACCCTACCACTCATCAATATAGCTAATGTTAACACTGCCTTGGGCACATGGTATCAATTGTTAAATACAGTCTTCAACAAACGTTTCTCAATAAAAAAGAATTCAACACCAACATACACTGGTATGTGGATTACCCCTGAGAACAATAAGGCTAGGCATCAAAGGTATCTATTCCACGACAAAAAGACATGAAAAACTACAGAAAATGGAGGAATAAAGCTAAGTACCCCATTGAAAAGCCAAAGAAGAATGGTATAAACAGGCTGTTGGCAAAAGAGTATCAGGACATTATGGACAATTGTAAAACAGCTGAACCCATCCCAGAATAGTTGTTCCCCACACCACCAAATAAAAAATGGTGATTAGCAACATTTCTACATGATATTGTTGAAATCCTCAATAGTTTTTTCATAAGCCTCTCCAGCCACCTTATTCAAAACCAGATAAACACCCCAACTGAACCTGATGCCCTTCTGTCATTTATAACAGCTAAAATTCATCATGATATGTTTTGTTAACAAATGTTAGTGAACCTGAGTTTTTTATATGCTCAATAGAGTTTTAATAACTCCTCTTGACTATACGTTAATGCCCCACAAATTCTTAAAACTGTTGCACCAGTAATAATAAAGTCAGTAATGCATAATGTAAACTTCAGTATAGAGTGGTAACTTTCTGGATGCTTTGAAATATGCAAAGGTTACATCTATCTTTAGAAAAAGAGAAAAGAGTTATGACCAGTGAACTGCAGACCAATATCCATTCTACCTATATTATCAAAATTATCTGAAAAGCAATCAGTTCCATACATTTTTTAAAATTCACTTTTAATTTCATAGGGCACAATGAAGATTTATAAAACATCACTGATGTCAGACAGAACTTTCCAAATTAACAGATCTTTGACTACTGGAAATGGATAATGGTTCTTTGACTCTAATTGGGTGTTTTTTTACTTCAAGAAAGCCTTTGTGCTAGTTGATCCTGGAATTTTGCTGCAATTACTGAACTGTTAAGGTTTCATAATTCTTCTTGCAAATGGTTTTTGATCATACCTAAACCAAAGGTCTCAACAATTAACCACTGCTAATATCAGCTCCCAAACTCACACTACTCATTCAAGGATCCCTCAAGGCTGTTAAAGGCTCTCTATTCTTTCTTATTTATGTCCAATGATCTTCAAAAAACTAATTAATTCACAAACACAGATTTGTTTGCACATGATACAACCTTGTATACATCTAGTTCTGATACAACTGCGGTTATCCAAACAAGATTCAACTTAGACCTTACAAAATAAGATGGTAATTAATGAAACTGAAACAAATTGTATTATTGTGGGGACATCATAAAAAACAACATAAATTAAGAAACCCAAAATTATTCTTTACAATAAATATTAGTCAGAAAATGTCAAACATGAACAGCTTGCAGGTGCATCTGTAGATAATAATTTACAATGGAATGACAATTTTGACAAGATTTGTAAAGCAATGACATCCAAAATTGCTTTACTCAGTAGAATCAAGAAACATTTACCTACAGAAACTTGCATTCTATACAACAATGCATTTATTCTTCTAATAATGGATTACTGTTCAACGGTATGTGAAACTGTGCCAAATCTCAACTTTACAAGATTTACAAACTTCAGAAAACGACAACCCACTTTATTTAGATGCATCTATTGATTATATATCAAAGCATTGTTTACAGAACTAAAATGGTTTACAATATATGAAATAATTGATTTTCACAAGACAGTTCTTGTATGTCATGTCTGAATGGAGCAGCACCAGAGTATCTTCAGGACTGATTCAGACTGTATTAACACTTTATTCATTGAGATCAACATAACATGGAAACCATTATCAACTGAAACCATGAACAGAGCAATTTAAGAAAAGCTTCCAATACTCTGGCACAGTTCTGTGGAACAAGCTTTCACTGCATCTAAAACATGCAGAATATTTTATAGTATTTAAGAAGAGATATAATGAGTATGTATGTGTTACTAACAGATTACATGTATAATAAAATCAAGCATTTATAGTAATAAAGACATATCAAAATAAATAGTAATTACTATTAATTTTTGTACATTGCTATACTTTCTTCTCAAATGGGTATCAAGGGAGAATATTCCTTGACTAAATGAGTCACCCCCTATAAATAAACTATTATCGGCATTATTAATATATGAGTATAATCATACTTAAGCAAGATAATGATGATATAGGCCTACTTACTAAGTTTGATCAAAATCCTATCTGAAACAGTCTCTGGAGTTTTAAAAACTCAGCTAATCAAGATGCAAGATCAACTTATAAATATTCACAGGTTTACTCATAATAAAATTCATCCAACATTTTGATAATATTAGCCCAATCAGATTAAAATCAGATCTCCACTGTCCTACATGAAGATCTGACAGTGACCACTTAGGGGTCATGTTTTGGTAACCTTTGTATCAGCCAATGGAAATGCAGCTTTCAAAAATCTGAAAGTGAATCCAATCATTCAGCACATGTTGATGCTCTTTTGACACACTGCTCAGTCTCCCAAATGCGAAGATATAAGACTTCATCTGATTGGCTGATAAAATCAGCAATTATGGTAATAACATATATCACCAGAACATGACCCTAAGCAGTCACTGTCAGATCTTCATGTAGGGCAGTGGATATCTGATTTAATCAGACTGATATTAGCCTAATTCCAAATTTTGATTCAAATCAGGTCAGAACTACTTTTTCTCGACTCGAAAGAAACAGAGCCGATTTGATGCATGATCACTTCATTAATATACTTTAATCAAACTTGTCTGAAACCTTGATGATATAAGCCCATAACCCAAGTTTGATTCAAAATGGATCAGAAATATGGTCTCCAGTGTGGCTTCAAGAATGGTAACAAGCAATTGTTGATGGACTGATACTGGCTGACATAGAGGAACACAACAAGTACATGTAATACCATAAGCTTACTTGACCTTATGTCCAGGTGAACTATAAAATACTGTAATGGCCTGAAAATCTAATCAGGTCATTTACATATCAACACAAACAAAGATAGTAAATATAATTTATCTACATCAGGTGGTTTTGCTTAATTGTGCTAACAAGGTTTTAATCAAAAATGGGATGGACATACAGATGTACATATAGATTTACATACCAATATACAGACAGCAGCAAAATAATATGCCTCCTTCTGCTATCAGAGTGGGAGCATACAAACCCATAACAATCACATCAGCCAATGGAAAACTAAATGGCAGTTTTTTTCCACAGGCCTTTAAATTAAGTGTGTTGGGCCTGACATGCTTACAGAAATTACTGTCAGTAAACAACAAGTCTTATATTCCCACAACATGCCTTGATTTCAAAAGAATAATTTTTTCAAATTTAACACAAACCAATGTAAACCTTTTTCTGGACATTGTATGTGTTTTTTGGTTTTATTTTATTCATCAAAATACTCTCAAAATATAGGAGGCATGCACACAATGGTGTTATGAAAGTATTAATTAACCAATCAAAGAATTAGTGATAATTTATTTTGTCAATTGGAAATCCAGCGCCTACAATAAGATTTCAAATGATGGCATTCAAAGTCCATATTATCTACTAAGCTGACAAAGCCTAACATGCCTTAGAAGAAACAAAGGGAAAATCCTGAATTATATATTTATAAAATGCTACATGAAAACATAAACAACACTCAACAACTCTTTTGGGGGCCATGGATGGCTGAATGGTCTAAAGCGCTTGCCTTTACTGATCATTGCCATCTCACATCTGTCCACATGGGTTTGAGTCTCAAACTTGGCCAATGTGAGTATGTGAGAAAGAATGTCAATAGCTTCCTGTGGGTCGGTGGTTCTTGCCAGGGTTCTCCTGGGTTCTTCCTCCACCAATTATACTGGCCAGCTATCATGTGCTGAAAAATGGGGTTAAACCCCTAATACCTACAACAACAAAAACAACAATAACTCATTCACTGCCTTCCTGATTATTTTTAACTTCAATCATGCACCAATTTTTTCCATGGCTAATTTAAAACTGCTATTAATAACAATTACTATAAAAGCTGAAGATGGAAGATGAAAGCCAAGATGAATTTGATACATGTGTTTAGTGTACTTGGTCAATTACATTAAAAAGAACCATGAAATTGAAATGCCATCAGTCTCCAATAAGTCTTGAAAAATACTATCAAAAAAGATAAAAACAAAAGAATCCTGGTGAGCATTTAATCAGACATTTATTTTCAAGTTACATGTATTATATATTAATAAGACCTTTAGATTACAAAGGAACTATAACAAATATATATCAAAAGAGGAAAGAACCGCAATAAGGTTTGCTAGCTGTCTATTGATTAGACGTATTTATACTGCCCTGAAGCTACTTTTCTTACACTTGAGACAAGCATGCAATAAAACAATTTTTTTTCTTTCTTCTAACTGGCAGGGCCTGAGAATATCAAATATTTAACAAATTAATTTCCAGATCATTTTCAATTATCTGAACACACCATGTGGTATAAAGTTCAACAATTTCAAAGTTAATTTAAGAAGAAAAATGAAACAAAATTTAAAAAAAACCAAAACCACTGTTAGCATAGGTTTTAAGTTTCAAGGTGTTGATAAATTTATTCCATGAGAGATCATCTAACCTCATTGTTTCTAAATTTACAAAGCCAGTATATGGACTAGTTTGTAACCAGTTAAACGTGACTTTGAATCATCATGGGAAGTTCAATAGATTGTTCAATACCAATGTTCCAGACTAATAAACTCAGTGTTCAACAGGTAATGTTAACTTCTGAATAACAACAGACTACCTGGAATTTAAACTACATACCCATGAAATTACCACCTTTAATAATGACCAGGCAAGGCTAGTGTGTGGTAGTTATGACCGGTATACAGACTGGAATATATCTGCCAATATTGAACAAAATGTCAGTGATAGCCAACTCAGGAAGCCCTAATTGATTATGTTTGCAGACTAAAGAAGATTAATATAGGGACATAAAGCTCAAAGGAAATTAAAATGCCATCTAAAATGAGCTATGCTTCCAAAACAGTAATAAACAATGCACTGAAGGAGCCTTGTTGACAAAATACTATGTTTACAAGCTTAGGAAAACAAGGCAAAAAGTATGAGAGGCTTAATTCCAGTGTAGTGTACCTAAAATCAATATTTTATAGCTGTGAAGATAAAGTAGGGTTGGTTAGGTGAAGTTTGCATGAAGTTATTTACAGGCACGGACTGCAAGGTGTGACTTTAAAACAAACATTGCCAAAGATAGCCAAGCTTGTCTATAATGACATCTTGGATGGTTCCTTGGTAATCTCCGCACATTTTGAATAAGAGAACCACAAAAAGCACATGTTACTTTTACACTACTAATGACCTTGGTCACTGAGCAAAAAAGAATGACTATTAACCTTGATCTTTATGCTAAGGAACTAACTAATGACCATTTTCTTTGAAACAAGGAGCTAACTCATGATTTTAGTCTCTGAGCTAAGAAACTCACTACTGTATGATAACGTGTGGACCTGGGTAAATTTTAAATTTATCTAAACATCTTAGGTGATAAAAAGTGACAACAGGGATAAAGAAACAGGCCATTTACTTATTTTATCCCTTGTTCTAACATTAATTTTGAGGCAGAGGGTTCAATGGCATACAACAGTGAGTCATGAAATACTGCTAGGCAAGATCTACTTCCCAGCACATTTTTATGAAATGTCTCTGGCCATTACAAAGTTATGGGCCCGACAAGCAGCTATTAATGGATGGATGGACTTACAGACATATTGATGGATAATGCCACAACATAATATGCCAGAGTTAAAATGGGTTTATAATAAAAATGCAGGGATCATTTGATATCAGCCATCCATCCAAATAAGGGTCATTGTGACCTATTCTCCACTGGGCAGGTTTACAACTATGCATGCTGCATTCTGACCATGGTTACATGACCATACCACGCCTAGTGCTTTGTCAGTTTTGCCAGCAACAAAACTTTCATACAGAGTAACCTGTGAAAATGAAAGTCACTAGTGTAAAAATAATAGGTTAGTATAACCTAATTTCTCTTGTGGATGTTTGCATTATAGAAAACCAATACATGAAGATATCAAGTCAGTAAACTAAAAGTTTAATACTGGGGCTAACCTCCAAACAAGAGTCACATACAGGCCAAAGATCACTCATCTGTCTGATATCTATCTAAATTCCAAATGCAAACGCAGTCTGCCAAGCAATATAGTCTAATTGGGTGCTTTCTGTCAAAATTTCTTAAAATCTATTAATTGGTTTTGAAAAAATTGGAGTTTCTCTACTATCTTCAGCAATAATTGATGATAAATTAACACAGTCTATACCAACATGAAAGTCTTTCAGACCAGGATAATTTTTAAAAAATCTGATCCAATTCTATTGAGCACTTCTTGAGTAGAAGACATTTAAAAGCATATATTGGAAAACATAACTGCATATGTTAACAAACTTAAAATGCCTTTATTCAATGATGCTTTCCATCAAATTTGGTCAAATTCAGTAAAGAAGTTTTTGATAAGTTATTTAAAGTAATTATATTTTTAGTAATGAAGGCCTTATATTATGACAGACCTGCATCACTGTATAGACTTCAAGGTCAAATTTTGTTGGGCAGTTTTTAACAATGTCATTTAAAGGTTTTTCTAAGTTTTACAACAGCGGCCATATTTGATTGCAGATTGGCATCAACTGAAAAGTCTTTAAAGGCCATCATCCCAAGATGTATTCTGTCAAATTTGGTCAAATTCTGTTTAGAAGTTTTTGAGAATTCATTTAAAGGTTTTTCTATTTTGGTGATGGGGGCCACATTTGATGACAGATTGGAACAATTTGTATAAACCTGGCTTTGATGCCAAAATACTTTCTGTCAAATTCTATTAAGCAATTTTTAGGAGGACATTAAAAGATTTTTCTATATTGTTGTTTAGTAATGATAGCCAAATTTGATGGCAGATTGGTATCATTTTAAAAAAATTTACAAAATGTTTATGGCAGAATCCTATCTGCCAAGTCTGATTGAAATTGGGCCAGTATTGGTTTTTCTTTTTCATGAAGTTCAAAACAGTTATTGCTGACAGCCATGCAATGCATGATGGATAAAGGGCCACATAATAAGTTCAAAGTGAGCTAAAAACAAAGTCATTAGTTTTTTTTAAGTAGTGACTTTCTTTTCCCAGGGTTGATTAGGAATAATGTGAAGAATACCGTTACTAAGTTCCATGAAGACATCTTGTTTGAAGTAAGAAATAATATCCAGAAAACAAAACTTTGACAATTTGATTAACCCGACTGCAGAGACTACCAATGAAACATGGGTATAGCATAAGCTTTTTTGCACTTGGGTACAAGTGTGCTAATAAAAAATCAGAAGGATGGTACCTGTAAAGCTGAAGGTATACCTAAAATTCAACTAACTGGTTTTTGTTTTGAATTATGTCTGTTATATTTAGGAAATGACAGTGTGGCTTAAAGAGACAGACCCCATAACTCTAACCAAGTGCTCTACCAAATTTATCATCACACCAAATATTCAAAGTGGAACCTGTGATATGTCAAAGGCAAGGGTTTTTTTTATAGACCAGTAAGCCTCAGCATCTTCATGAACCATAATTGGGCAGACTTTATATGAATGATTACCATACTCTTGCTATGAATGACTCCATCGACTACTTTATAAACGAGTAGGCTTTACATGAATGATTTTCATACTCTTGCTATGAATGACTCCATCAACTACTTTATAAATGAGTAGGCTTTACATGAATGATTTTCATACTCTTGCTATGAATGACTCCATCAACTACTTTATAAATGAGTAGGCTTTACATGAATGATTTTCATACTCTTGCTATGAATGACTCCATCAACTACTTTATAAATGAGTAGGCTTTACATGAATGATTTTCATACTCTTGCTATGAATGACTCCATCAACTACTTTATAAATGAGTAGGCTTTACATGAATGATTTTCATACTCTTGCTATGAATGACTCCATCAACTACTTTATAAATGAGTAGGCTTTACATGAATGATTTTCATACTCTTGCTATGAATGACTCCATCAACTACTTTATAAATGAGTAGGCTTTACATGAATGATTTTCATACTCTTGCTATGAATGACTCCATCGACTACTTTATAAATGAGCAGACTTTACACGAATGATTATCATACTCTTGCTATGAATGACTCCACCGACTACTTTATAAATGAGCAGACTTTACACGAATGATTATCATACTCACACAAATATATCAAGAAACCATGTAGCTAAACTGTAGTGTAGAACTTGGAGAGGTGGACAGAACTTTAATTTGATATAAACAGTAGTTGCAAAAATGACTTAGTGTTTTGAATACTACACCACTGAACTCCCCTCACCCTTAAGCCAGAAGAAGAGAACCCCCCAGTCAGAAGTGGTGGAAAACGCAGCAGGTCAGACAAAGACCCAATGGGTCAGTATTATCATACTCTTGCTAAGAAATGATTTCATAAACTATAAATGAGCAAACTTTACATGAATGATTATCATACTCTGTCTATGAATGAACACTTCACAGTGCAGCCAACAAATGTAACAAGAGAAAGTCAATCTAGGCTTAGCCTACATTTATCAAGCCTACCACCATTCTATCTAGTCTCTACACCACCAATGTATCCAGTCTCTACAACACCATTCTATCCAGTCTCTACGACACCATTCTATCCAGTTTAAGCAACAGTATTCTATCTGGAATCTACACCAGCATTCTATCCGTCTTTACACCACAATTCTATTCAGTCTGTACACCAGCATTCACCATACTATTTCAATCAATCAGATATTTAAAAAATTTCTAGGAAGGATCTCTAAAAAGAAATCCTGGTGAGGTAAAAAAGAAATAGCAAAAGTTGATGTGGCACAGTTTATTTCATTTCAATGGCTGGTGTGGGAAAACTGCAAAGGAGCCAGTATTGGCCCAAGAGTATTACTGTGTAAATCAACCCTCTGGTTATAAACACACCTATTAAAATACCTGTGATACTTTCATTACAGTCTATAATATCTGATTTTTTTACTGAGGTTCTCTATAATGTCATGAATGAGTTCACTTTTAAAATATGTCACTATGTTAAGATTGTGTGGATTAAAAAACACACAGTTTGAGAACTAAAATTATCCGTATTTCATTCCATGAACAGATTTACTCAAACATGCAATTAATATGAAAAAATAATTCTATGATCTTGTGGTTGAAAATGTTCATCAGAAAAAATCTGAGCATAAGAAATCTGTCTTTCTGTGAGAAATGTAGCTCAGACAGTGAGACTATGAGACGGTCCAGAATTCTCTGAAACTTTTCCTCACACTGTCATATCACATTATAGAAAATACTGCCATATAAACATTAGCTGGTTCTTGGTTTTTAACAACACATTCATCACATTATTGGATATATAATGCAGACTGAATGGGAGGTACCGTTTATACTTGCTTATAAGACAAGTCAAAATGTAAACAACACTGATCCTGATCTGCCATAGCATAAAGTGCCTGTGGATAAGGGTCAATGTTCTTTGTTCTACTGATTACTCCTAACAAACTGCACAGGCTTAGATCTGCCAGCATATTATGTGACAGCAGATCTGGGTCTGTGCAGTTTGCAGTGGGACTTGTCTAATTAGCGAGTACCTACAGTAATTGCCTTTTTTGAAGATACATACTCATAAAGGGAAACATTTATGACCCCTCAAGATATCGGAAGGCATGCATTCATACAAACAAAATTGTGCAGTACATGTATATTGAATATCCTTTTATAAAAATATTTTACTGGACTAGCGCCACCAGTTCATGTCTTGTTTGTTTGTAAATTATCTCAAATGGCTTATCAGGTATGGTAAATTTAAATACATGGTATAAACTGGCACCATTATATTTTCTTCACTTTAGTAAAGAAGTGTTTAATTTAGCTAAGAGCATCTTGTTGCATAAGGACAACCTTTGACCATAACTTAAATGCTTGCAAAGTATCCAAAAACAAATGGCCTTTTCAGTGTCAAGTATGTCAATTTCTAAATGAAGAGTCCAATTGGAAGACCTTAGTTTAAATCAATAAATACCCTATCCAAATGCAAAAGTGTACAAAGCTGGTGCAGCTGTTGAATAATTACTCCAATTTATTCTGCATCAACAGACATATAAAACAAGACAATAGTCAATACCTGACATGAGCTTAGGAGCAGGTAACTGAATAGCTAGCTATAAATTGATCATGAGGTCATTTTACACCAGGACTTTCAGTAATTTTAACTGAAATAGACTGGCTAATTTTTTTTAATTAAAACAGACTGGCTGAACATATTCAGTGCAAACAATTAAGAATGTATGGGCCACAAATTGGATTAAAACATTTTAAAGACCTTGAAACATGTGTGTGTGTGTGATTTGGATTTTTAATGTAGCTTTAACAATTTTTCAATCATATTGCTACGATGTCTGCAGTATGGCAGTTTATAGTGATGTCTAGCACTGGGACATCATGCCGCAGACATGTAGCATTATGTCCCACCCAGTCACATTATCCTGACACCTGGCCAACCAGTCCTAACACTAACCTCTTACTGCAGAGTGTCAAGCTGGACTGCTGCAAGTACCATTTTAATTAAAACAGACTGGCTGTATATGTATGTTCAGTGTAAATAATTAAGAATGTATGGGCCACAAATTGGACTAAAACACTGTAAAAGAGCTTACAATGCAACTGTCATCTCAAATGAATAACAATTCACAATGATCTAGATATGTGCAAATGTAATAGTATCTGCATAGTCAAATATTCAACCCAACTGTTTTTTAACACGGCATGGTGTAAAACATCAGTATTCCTATCAATACTGTGGCAGTCATACACTGAACTGACAATGAAATACTGTAATGTATTGGTAATTCAAATCCCTCAAAAAATATTTCTGTGATAGTTGGGTGAAAGAAAACAAAAGTTTAATACAGATTTGGATATTTGCTTCTAGTGGGGCTTGTATCATGATTACAAAACTGTATTTACTGAATGCTGTAAATTCAATAGTTTGGGTAGAGTAACACTGCTACCAAACGCTAATTTAAAAACCCCATAAATGATTTTCCTTTTGTGGAAATAACAAGGCCCTCCTCCCAAATCCATGAATTAAACTAGTGATTTAAATCCTTTGTGCAAGATAATGAAAATTTTTACCGATGAAAACAAATGAATTAAAAGTATATGCTGCTAAGATTTCTCAATGGACTTTACCGATTGTGTTGAATTATAAGCAAATTCAACAGCACAATTTACTGTCCATGAAAATGGTTCGTATATGCTTTCAATTTACATAATTATTCTTGAAAACAGATCTTTTAAATAAAACATCATTTGAATTTATTGTTACGTATATGTAATTAAATTGCTTGTGTGTTAGTTTTAAAATTCTTTTTTATTTTAATTTTGTTTCATTACATTTTATTGTAATGATTATTTTCATGGGATTCGATATTTTTTCCAGTAAATTCAGTTTGTATAGAACATAAAAGGTATTACATTAGCATTATTTTTAGCTCACTCTGGTTCATAGATTTTGTAAACATCGAGTGAAGACGATTGGCTATTGCCAAGGTCATTTTGGCCCGCGTGTTAGCTGAATTGTAAATAGCCTTTTTTTTAAAATATATTTTCAGTGTGAGAATCTGATTCTTAGATAGGGCTATTCTTGCATTTTTTCTACTGCGATGTTCAAATTAGTGTCACGTAAGTCCGTCACGTGAGATACCATGTGATCTAAAATCGCAGCTTTAAACAGACGCTCACTAGTAGATTTAGCCAGTTGTATTTTAAATCTTGAGGGCTCAAGAGGTTTCAATTGTTGCCAGTTTGTTTTTGAAGTTCATCTGTTTTTTTGGAATTTAATAATTTATTCTCTAGAATACTAAACAAGTGTACTTTTTTTTAATAAAAGTTCTGGGAGAAAGAAATTCAGTGGAAATTCATTCTGGAGTTTAACGGAAACATTATAAACTGTGATTCAATTGGGATCTGTTACTATCAGGACAGACACCATCTGACGTCATTGCCTCCATATTGGAATTTCATCGAGATTCGAAACCGGATTCTATTAGAACTGTTTAGTGATAGGACTTGTATTTTTCAATCTTAGGATCAAATTTTGGATTATATTCACAAACTGTAAGTCCTATTTCCAATTTTTACATTGTTTTCTAGGGAAATAAATTATTTTGTTAAAATATACAAAGCTTGTTGGCTTCACTCTTTTCTTCTGTTACATTTGTACAAGCCTACACGTAACAGAAGAAAATTGGGTTGCTCGTCCCTGGGATATTTGAGTTTTGGCTAAAATATTTCAGAAAATTGTTTTTTGAAATTTAAATTCCCCTAGTTTTTAAATCCCAAGTCCTATTTTATATTTTGTTTGAAATCTTCAGTGAAAACAACAGGCTTTCATTCACAATATCATCAAAAGTCGAGAATTTTTTTAATTTGACTGAGGAGTGTTTGAAAATTTTGAAAATGGAAGTCCAGCTAAAAAAGTTGGAATTAGAGATAAGATAGGTTCAGTTTCAGATAGAAAAGATGCAAAGGGAAAAAGAAATGGAAGTAATGCAGTTACAATTTAAAGAAAGAAGGGAAGAAATGCAAAGGCAATTTGAACAGAGAGAGAGAGAGAGAGAGAGAGAGAGAGAGAGAGAGAGAGAGAGAGAGAGAGATGCAAAGAGAGAAAAATGAAAGGGAATTTCAAATTAGAATGAAAGAATTTGAGCTGGCAAAAGGAAAACACTCCCCTACTTTTGATGTTATAAGAAATATCAAGTTAGTACCCCCTTTTCTGGAAGAAGAAGTAGATAGATATTTTCCTTATTTTGAAAAAGTTGCTGAGAATTTGAAGTGGCCAAGGGGGTACTGGACTCTGTTATTGCAATATGTACTTACTGGTAGAACTCGTAATATTTACATTTCACTGTCACTAGAGCAGAGTGCTGACTATGATGTGGTTAAGGACTGTATTTTGAAGGGTTATGAGTCAGTCCCCTAGGCTTATCAGCAAAAATTTAGGAATTCTAGAAAATCAACTCACCAGACCTATGTCAAATTTGCATGGGAAAAATCACAACAAATTGATAGATGGTGCTCTTCTAGAAAGGTTAACAAATATTATGAAAGTCTCAGACAACTCATGTTAGTTGAAGAGTTTAAAAACTGTGTTCCTAATGACATTAAGAATCATCTTGAAGAGCATAAGATTGAAAACTTGGAAAATGCTGCTCTTGCTGCTGATGAGTATTCCTTAACTCATAAAGTTCCTGTTGTAAGCAAATCTTTCACTCAGCAGTCTACTGGTAGAAAGGTATTTCAGCCCAATACGACTCCTCCTAAAACTCAATCTGGCACAACTTCTAAAAATCAAGCTTCTGATAAACTTGATTCAAAATCCTTGTCTCTTCATACGTGCACCTATTGCAAGAAAAAAGGACACGTCATTTCTGATTGCTTCAAATTGAAATATAGGCATCAGAATCAAGATAGACCTATCCCAAATGCTCTTATTTCTAAGAGGTCAAGGTCATGGTCATGTATTGAAAGCAATACATTTGTTGGGTCTAATAAACCCCAGTCTGATTTAATTATGGAGAATTATGAACCATTCATGTCGAAGGGTTCTATATTACTCTTGGGTGATTTGGCCAATCCTATCCCTATTAAAATTTTAGGGGATACAGGAGCTTCTCAGAGTTTTTTATTATCAGGTACTTTGCTTTTTCTGAGAAGTCCTGTTCTAATAAGAGTGTTCTCATTCAGGGAGTAGAGTGTGGCTTTGTTAATGTTCCTCTCCATTCTGTAAATTTGTCATCAGACTTAGTTTCAGGACCTGTGACAGTTGGTATAGAGTTTACTTTACCCATTGAGGGCATTCATTTGTTGCTAGGCAACAACCTATCTGGAGACAAGTGTGTGGTAATTCACTTGTAACTGACAAGCCTTCTTCTGGATCAAAAAGTTGATCCTATTGTAAAAGAATACCCTGATTTATACCCAGCTTGATGCAGTTACCAGAGCTATGACAAAGAAAGCTCTTGAGAATGACTTTGATAAGGAAAATATTCCTTTAGCTGACACATGTATTGGTCAGGCTTTTAATGAGGTCACTTTCACTCCTAATTTGGATCAATCAAAAGGTATTGATCACAGTGATCCTCTTTTAAATACTCATTCTCTTTTATCTAATCAGGGTGATAAACGACAGTCACTTGTCATCGAACAGGAAAAAGATCATGAGATCTCCTGATTGTTTCAGAAGGCCATTAGTGAAACTGAAGCAGCCACTGAAGTACCTGTCTGTTATTTCATTAAAAATGGAATTCTTATGAGAAAATGGAGACCTCCCGAGGTACCTGCTAATGACGAATGGTCAGTGAACTATCAGACTGTAGTTCCAAAATCTTACAGACAGGAAATACTTAGTTTGGCCCATGAAACTCCTCTGGCTGGTCATTTAGGAATAAACAAAACTTATCACAAGATCTTGACTCATTTTTATTGGCCAAAAATGAAAAGTGATGTTTGTAAATTTTGTAGATCTTGTCATACTTGTCAAATGGTAGGAAAACCCAATCAGAAGATACCTAAGGCTCATCTGCAACCTATTCCTGCATTTGACGAACCATTTAGCAGAATTATGGTAGATTGTGTTGGCCCCTTACCTAAGACCAAGTCAGGCAACCAATATTTGTTGACCATTATGTGTGTGTCAACAAGATTCTCAGAGGCAATTCCTTTGAGGAATATTGAAACAAAAACCATAGTAAAAGCTTTGATAAAGTTTTTTTACTCAATTTGGCCTTCCCAAATCTGTTCAATCTGGTCAAAGGTCAATTTATGTCTGGAATTTTCCAGCTTGTTATGCTTGAATTTGAAGCTCAGCAATTTAAGTCAAAAGTGAAATTGTGGTTTCACAGAACTTTACTTGAGAGAAGTTTTGAGTTTTTTTAATGGAGTTCATTCTCTCTTGCTCATTCTTCAAAATTTTCTTCAAATTAGATTTTACAGCCTTTAAAATAAAGAAGAAAATGAAATTAAATGAGTTAAATTATAATAATAGTACTCTGATCTAAATAAATTAATGGAGTACTAGTATATTGAAAGAGATAGCCAAGTAAATTATGCAATTAATTTAGTTGTACCTGTTCCACAAACTGAGGATTTAAGTGAAGAAATTCAATCGGTCACTGTTGATTTTGGAGCAACAAATCTTTGGAATTCGGAAATTATGAAAAATCTGGACCAGAAACTTTTACATTTACAACAGCAAGACAGGAACGAACTCAAGCAGTTATTATTCGAATATGAGCACTTGTTTCCAGATATTCCTACAAGGACAAACAAAAGTTTTCATGACGTTGAAATTGTAGATTCAAAACCTGTGAAACAACACCCATACAGAATGAACCCTCTCAAACAGGAATACTTGAAAAAGGAAATTTAGTATTTGCTGGAGAACGATTTCATAGAGCCCAGTAAAAGTGTTTGGAGTTCAGCATGTATACTTGTTCCGAAACCGGATAAAACTTTCCGTATGTGTACTGATTATAGGAAGGTGAACAGTGTGACAAAAACCTATTCATTTCCATTGCCAAGAATCGATGACTGTATTGATAAAATTGGAAATGCCAAGTACATCACCAAATTTGACCTTCTGAAAGGATTTTGGCAAATTCCACTAACAGAAAGGGCAAAAGAAATTTCGGTATTTGTGACTCCAGATGGACTCTATCAATATAAAGTAATGCCGTTTGGGATGAAGGGTTCGCCAAGTACTTTTCAACGCTTGATGAATATGATTACCTCTGGTCTAGATAACTGTGATGCTTACATTGATAATGTCATTATCTACAACGACACCTGGAAAGAACATCTAGCCACGATTCGGAAATTCTTTGAAAGACTCACTGATGCAAATTTGACAATCAATTTATCCAAAAGTGAGTTTTGCCGTGCTTGTGCAAATTTTCTAGGACATATTGTGGGACATGGTCAAGTTAAACCTATAGATGCTAAGGTCGAGGCTATCTCTGATTTCCCTGTGCCTGTCAGTAAAAAGCAACTGATGCGATTTTTGGGTGTGGGCGGATACTATCGAAAGTTTTGTTCCAATTTTTCTAATATTGCTGAACCCCTGACAAACTTGTTGAGTAAGAAAAACAAGTTTCTTTGGACTGAAAAATGTCAGGAGGCTTTTGATAGGTTAAAAGTCATACATTGGGGTTGGAGCAATATTGATTCAAGAAGATAGAAATGGTGTTGATCACCCAGTGTGCTATTTCTCTAAGAAATTATATAAGCACCAAAGAAATTACTCAACAATCGAGAAGGAATGTTTGGAAGGAATATTCCAAGAATTTGTGGTATTTGTAATATTTCATGACATTGATTTCTATTGGTTGTCTTATGAATATTGATCTCATACTGAACACCTGTCAAAGAGAACATGAATGTATTTAAAGAACACTGTCTCAACCTGTAATTTCATTGCTTTTCATGCAAATTTGTAATTCTCAGTGAAGTTTCTTCCTTTAACTAATCATTACATATTTTTCTGTCCAAAAATATGTTCCATGCTTTTATCATTCAGCCATGTTATAATCAAGAAGTAATTTTTTGTGGTGATAAAAACTAGTCTGCTTTCATACTGAAAGCTGCGTAATGAGATCAAGTCATACAATAACATTCCAGTCCATTGAATTTGTGTGACTTTATTTCGATCCCTGTAACAACCAACAAAAACCAATATTAATCAAATCTCTATTACATTGGCCACCTCTGTATAATGACCAAACATTCTGGTCACATCTTCTGAAGGTAAGCTTCATTGTATCTTGGGTATCTCTACATCACAAGCGAAAATGATTCATATTGTCCTACTGGCATTACCATTTCCAACTTATGATAGATTTTATTGCCACAAAGTTTTCTCTTTGACCTGTTTGATAGAATGTTACATCACTAAAGTGTTGGTATGAGATTTTGTCTGCATGTGATAACTATGCAACTGGTTATGGAATGTAAAATGAGCCCTCCCACCACCAGCACCACCCAAAGCCTTACATAAACATTATCTTTTATAAAGAAAGAAATAGGTACATTCATAAGGCAAATTTGATGTTTAAAATTTGTGTGTATCGAACACTCCAGAAACCAGACAAAATCGGTCATATAGACAGATGGTCTATATATATATATATATATATATATAGAGAGAGAGAGAGACAGAGAGAGAGAGACAGAGACAGAGACAGACAGAGAAGCAAGAGTCATGTAAGTGGATTTTAAAGAAATGACAGATTGACACATCGATGAATGAATGGATGGATAGATAGATACAAAGGCAGAATGGTACATATATATATATATATAGAGAGAGAGAGAGAGAGAGAGAGAGAGACAGACAGACAGACAGACAGAGACTGAGACAGAGAAACAGAGAGGCATGAGTCATGTAAAATGTATTTTAAAGAAATGACCGATTGACAGATTGATGAATGAATGGATGGATAGATAGATACATAGGCAAAATGAAAAAAAATAAAGAAAACATGAAAAGTAGAAAAAAAAGAAGCAGGCCGCCAGATAGAAATAAGTATACAGATGGACAGTTTGTGAGTTAAATTGATAAAAGCAGGTCATTCACACCTCATAATCACCTGTCACTACTTCAAGTATATTAAGTTCCAAAAGAAATAAGAACAGTGGAAGCTAGTCACATTGAACAGATAGTTGCTACATGTAGGAAAACTATATACCCGGTAGGAAACTTCAAGAGGACTAAAAAATGGTACTCTCTATGGACAAGTGGTCACTTAATGGGGGTAGCTGCTAGACAAGGTGTGACTGTATATGATTTAATCATAATTTTACAATCTGGAAAGGGATGAAAGCAGTTATGTATGTATCTCCGACTTAAAATGCATGTTAATGTGGCTGAGTAGATGCATTTATGAAAATTAAATAAAATATAAGCTGCTGTTCTCCAACTTAATACCAGTATAGTTTAACCCAAGTCTATTCATTCCTGATAGTTGAATGCTCTGCACCTTAGTTGTTATCACAAAACTTCCAGATGATAATTATTGATTTCTATGGACTTTCACAATGGTGGCCAGGTACTTGGCTTATTTTCAACTGTAAACTAACTTTCCTTCCACATATTAGATAACTTAGTGACAAATGTCAAAAAGCCTTGGATTTCATAGGAGTTATGACAAATACATACTGGAGAGCAGATTGGAGGTCTTGTTTTGGTTATATAGGTCAAGATCGAAACTTGACTATAGTTTGATAGTGTTAATAGATCAGCTTGTAAAATTTACCTGCAAATGCTTGATGCTCTCTGGGTGAATTTTGAACATCCCCTTCTGAAAGCCTCTGTGTTGAGACAAATGAACCATCACTTTATCTCTTATGATCAAAATTGGCTCTTCAGTATGTTGCCCAACTATCTTATAATTGATCAACTAATGAAGTGTTTAGACCCAAATACCAGAACTTATACATTCAGAAACCAAACTTCATTCCACCCTTGGCATATAAATTTGTCCTCAATTAGAAACAGCAAATATCAATGTTGGAAATATTGCAGAATTCTGTATTCCCCCATATCACCATTGTGGTTATCAAAACCTCCTAAAATAATATTTCATGCTGGGAACTCAAACTCTTCAACAAATCCACTCCTTTTCCAGACTAAATTCAATGAAATCTGATCCTCCTTACATAACCTTATTTCCATGCATACAGACATTTTGAAAGATGGAGACAAAACAGGAGCTGCCATTGCAGTACCCTGCGGTACTATCTTGAGCCTGTTACCAGATAAATCCTCAGTTGTTACTGCAGAAATTACAGCCATACTAAAAGCTCTGAACTACACTGAAACCTCTCAAAAAGCTAATTACATCCTATTTCGGATTCCCTTGCCATACCGAAAGCCTTGCAAAATCTTATGTCTGAGAACCCATTAACATCGCTGATATTACAGAAAGATGATATTCTTATACCATCTGGGAAAAATATTCTGTACTGTTGGCTGCCTAATCACACTGGCATAAATGACAATGAAGCAGCCAGAAGCAGACAGAAAGCACCCAAAGCTGCCATGCAGTTACCAGTTTCTGAATGGAAGATTCAATATACTGACTTCAAATATTGTATCAATCAGCATTTTTATCAAACTTAGCAAAGTATGTGGAATGAAAACTTTACAGCAATCTTAAGAATATTAAACCCACTATTGGCAAGTGGCATCCCTCATATAGAACAGACCAGGGTGATGAGGTGGAATTGTGCCGATTGCATATATGACACACATATCTGACTCATGCATACCAGCTGAGGGTGAACCTCAACCTGAGTGCGTACCCAACCAGTGACCAGTGACCAGTGACAGTGAAGCGCATTCTCGTTGAATCTTTTTGAATTCCACCCTGTGCGACAGAAGTATTTTGATTTGAACTACTTGAAAAAACTGTATGAGGACATTCCACCTGCGATAATCTTGGATTTGTTAAAGGAATGTGGTTTATACAGTAAAACCTGTCATGAAAGACCACTACTATAAGAAACTACTGGTCCAAATAGGTCAATTTCTCAAAACACAAACTGACTCATTATACAGTTGTATGACCTGTAATGAGAGAAGACCTGTATTGTGAGATCTTAATGTTTTGGCAGAAGAGGTGGTCTTTCATGACAGGTTCTACTGTACAACAAATTTTAACTGTGCTTTTAGGATTTTCAGGTAATGTCTTTAAAAGATACTTTATATACTTTTTATGGAGTTTTGATGTTTTTATGTTTTATATTTTATCTTGTACTCACTTGTATATTTATTTGGAAGGCTCTGTCTTCCTGAATTTTGTGCAAGTCAAATTTTACAGTTTTAGAACTTAAACTTTTGTTGGCACTACATAACAACTTTTATGCTGAGGTGCTGTAAAACAAAACTACATACATATATAAGTACCAAACTTTACCAATGCTAGGTAGTACAAGTCATTTCCAACATGCTGTGATTTCACTGTGACATTATATTGCATTATTCAATACAGTTATTGCTGGAACATACCTCGAGCTTGACCTCATCCAAAAATATCCACATACTTGAACACTGACTTTGTTCTATGTATTTCTCAGCATTTTTATTATTATTTTATGATTGTCCAAGGACCACTGATCAATGAGAAACGAAATCAAACTAAAGAATCATCTTTTAAAGCTATGAGTAATCAAATTACAAAAAATGACATCCACTGATGAAATAAATGACAATAAATGCCTATATGACATGTATGACTTGTACTATGCAGAAGTAAAAATGCTTACTTTTTCTTCTTCTTCTTCTTTTTCTTTTTCTCAAGCTCCTTTTTCTCTTCCTCCTTGGGAGTCTGCTCCAGCTTGCTCTGTGCAGGCTCAAGTTCTCCCTCTCCTTCCCCCTCCACCTCCTCTGCTTCTCCTTCCTCCTCTACCAGGGTGCTGATACCAGTGTCTGGATCTAAACAAACAATAAATACATTGAAACCATGTTAAAAAGCCTAATACTTTGTGCCACATCTTTCATACCACTTTATGGAGAAAATCCCAATCAGATTAAAATCAAGATCTATTTACAGTAACTATATCTCATATCCACCAACATGAATTCCTGTATTCTTCAGGGTTTTTTTAATTCACCAATCAAATTACTGCTTTCATATTTGTGAAAGTGAGAAATGTCATTCAGAACATATTATTACAAATGATAACTCTCCCTAACATGAAATGCAACTATCTATCTGATAGGACACTAAAAATATGTGGACCATAAATTCAAAAGGTCAAGAGAAAAATACATTTTTATCAGTGCCTGTCAATTTTGTTATCAGAAAAATTTTGATTTCAATCAGATTGCAAAAATCCTTCCAGACATCTAACATTTAGGGAATAAAATCTGCATTTCATTGAAATCACTTTAGAAGGAAGTAAAATGGCATAGAAGGATGATAGATCTCTCATTTTCATTGTATTTTTCTTTAAATCTTCCCTCCAGATTGCAATATTTTCAAATACCAAAGAGATTTTGAAAAGAAAATTAAAGAAAAGATTCATGATTTAGAAAGAACAGTCAGCATAAGAATGTAAATTTTGTTCACAAAGTAATCTAGCCTTTAGTATTATCCATCCACATACTTGCTACAATTATGAACATGAGTATGGTGAATGAGACATTATATGCCCACCAAATATATAATAGCCTTCTAAGTCAATAACTAAAAATTTTCACAGAAACCATTTTCTTCTTTCAGTCAGAGTAACCTTGACTCTTTACATGGGGGGGCCTCTTTAAGTCTAAGTAACCTTGGCCTTTTGCATTTGGGGGGCCTCTTTCAGTCATAGAAACCTTGAACTTTGACATTTTTTGGCCTCTTGTGGCCAAGAGTAACCTTGACCCTTGCATTGTTTGGCCTCTTTCAGAGTAACCTTGACCTTTGACCTTTTGGGGGCCCTGGGTGAGTGGGTGGCCTAAAGCAATCATCTTTACTGATCACTGCCATCTCACCTCTGTCCTTGTGGGTTTGTCAGAGTTGGTTAATGTGGGTATGTGAGCAAGCTTGTGAGTAGCTTCCTGTGGGCTGATAGTTCTTACTGGGGTTTTCCCCAGGTTCTTCCTCCACCAGTTATACTGGCTGCCATGTATAGCATGTCATTTGCTGAAAAATGGCATATGACCCACAACAACAATAACAACCTTTTTTAATAACAACAAATAGGAAATAAATATTCATATTTTAACCTATCATTTATATTTTAATTGCATGTATATGGGCCTCACCCACTTTCAAGCCGTAATCTAGCCCTGGTAGCTGTGAGCTCTGAATGTGCCAAGATTGTTGACTCAAACAGTCAGTGTGTTAAAGACTTGTTTTGATAAATGTAGCCAACCTAAAGGTGTCTAGGTTATTATGGCCAATAATCTAACCCATGAGATTTCTTTGACAGGTTTGTTTGGACATAAAAGGAACTCATCTCTATTGATTAGTCATCAATGAAAACCGTGCACCTACAAGTTGTGTTTATCATCTATTATTTACATGACTATTACAGCTGACCAATATGTAATTACTGTTTCAAAACTAATGGAATAAATCAGAATAAGTCTTCTCAAATCATTCTCAAAAGATGGCTTGTCAAAAATTGTTTAGATTAAAATTGCCAGTTTCAAGGTAAAAATAAAAGCATACATGTGAGTGGATAAAACACACCCAGAAACAAAAGCTGAGTGAATTCATTGACACTAGAACATTTCAGTGAGGGAATCTGTTTTACCTTGTTTTCTTGCTTGATTTGATCCAAGATTTATGCATGATCATTTTAGTGGAAATATACAAATATGTTCATATATTGCAACATAATTAAATTTAAGTTAACACAGTTCTGTTCCTGGCTGTTTAATTTGTCAGTTTAATGCCTTTTACCTATACCTCTCACTTCAAAATCTAGCCATTTCCAAAAGCCTTAACTATCTATCCATTTACGTCTATATTTTGCCATGTATATGTCTGCTTTTGCTCTTCTAACGATAACTGCATTCCAACCCTTCCTTTCCTTCCTCATCTAGATATCTATCTACATGTATTAATTACATATATCTTTTTTATAATTTTAATTATCGACATGTTTTAAAGTGCAAGCAAAAATAAATTTAAAAAATGAAAATGATATAGATATAATGTAATCTCATTAAAACACCCCAATTTTATTTAACTTTTGTATATACTTTAGTTGTGATATTTTGTTGTTATATTTTACAGCAAGCTGAAATCCTGCAAAGGCAAGTTCAATTTTCCAGTCATCTTGCCCTGGGCAAGCTGGCTTTAAAAATGTCAAGTCCTGATAATGTAGAAGATTTACACATGTGGCTGGCCTGTTAAAAAAACAGTACCAACAATCTATTCCCAGGAACTGTTGTATGGATACAAACACATCTGATTAAACAAAGTCCAGATTAACCAGGCTTTACTGTATAGATGTTAAATCGGTGTTATTTTATATTGAATTGATGTAGAACAATTTGTATACTGTTGTGGGCCTTAAATTGTTTGACAAGTTTCTTAAGTTTCAAAGTGACCCCAGGCAGCTCGCTCGAAAAGTATTGGACTCATAATCCAATGGTTACCTGTTTAATACATGCCCAGGCCAGCCTGAGTCAACTACCTTGGTGTGTCCTTGGGAAATGAAATTAAAAATTTCCTCTGCAGGATATTGCCAATATTGTGCTCAGAGTGCCATCACAACCAACCAACAAACCAATGTTTCAAATAAACTGTTCACAACTGTAAATCTATATTATTTTTGCTATTTAAATTCTTATTTATTACATTATTATTTAATGAAATAACAAAATTTGACATAATCTTAGGAAAACTGCATCATTTCAGCCAGAAATAAAAAATTGCATTGTTTGAGCCAGAAATAAAATGTTTTCAGAGTCATACATTAACCTTTTATGAAGTCACAAGTAGATTTACTTTCCTTGTATCATGTTGTGGTGTCATTCTTAAAATATGCAATGAGTTAATAAAATGTCAAACATATATGATGACATGATTAAAATAAATGTAAATTTCAATACAAAGAGATGTTATAAATCTCAATTATTCTCAAGACAGGTCAAACGGTAAAGGCCATTATGGTTTTCTTTGGATAGCTAGTCTTCGACAGTTTTTCTTTGCTCTGAGGCCAGATGGTAGGACATAACAGAAGTCCTGTTTAATTGTCCATGAAATCTAATTTGCAATTTAACATCCACCAACAATAAGGCCTCATTTAGTTCTAGAGTTAATTAATTTTGATACAATATTTAAATAGGAAGACATCTTTTTCATGCAAATTGCTAGATCAAGTGTTAACATCCAACAACAACAAAAAAATAGTCATTGGTTACATTTGTCTCGCAATACATCACTTGCACCAACAATACGAGTATAATTATAGAATTGATAAAAGTCACATATTTCATGCAATTGTGTTTTTTCTCTTCAAAATGACAAAATTTTGATAAACAGAATTACACATAAAAGTGATGGTAAATCACAAATACAAAAACATATCAACATAAACAAGGTCACCATCCTACAATAGCCTGCATATAAGACAATTGGTGGCCAGGCTAAACAAGACAATTGTTGATGGTTAATCACACTAGCACAGAACAGAATTGTGAGAAGGCACACTGTCTTTAATAAGCAATGAAAATTTATACCAGACATTTTGTTAGAAATAAGTCTTCTATGGAAGGGAAAATATATAAAGATTTTCTCTGAGGACTTCATGAAGTGCCCTTCATAGATCAGTTTTACTGAAAGTAATTATATTGTACTTCCTTCTGAAAATATTTCTATGCATGCTCTTTATTATTTTTTAAATTTATTTTAGTAGGATCACCATCTGAGTCTTTAAGCACACTGCATAATGTCTCTATTCTGATGTATACTACTCAAGCAAAAAGTGCCTATTGATTAAAAAACTGAGAACTAGTTTCAGTCAGAAGGGGCAACAATGGGATTCAAAATGAGGAGATACAAGAATGAATTGACTGTACTTAACATGATATTTAATTTACATGATAAACTGGTGAATGAAAAGTTGGCAAATTGTTGTATCAGAGATACAGCAAAGCAATCATATGCCGGAACCAAATCTATAATTCACATTATGACAGGTTGAAGTAGATAATAAATTATAGTGGTATGTATTTGACTTCTACCCAACAAACTCCATGACTTTTTAATATTCAACATACAGTACTCTTCACCAATTCTCTTGTGCATTGTCAAGTCATCAAATGATCTGACCACCAATCCATGGACCTGTCCACCTTAGCAAAGAACTAACCTGGGTCACATGCTACTCTATATGCCTTAGACAAACACACAATTTTGACAGTATTTCAGTTCGATTATATTGTACATTTGAAAATCCATGTTTCAAACAATATTAAGGGCAGAATTTAATGAAGTTTGTTTGCTAAACTTAATATCATTTGCACTATCACACCTGAAGAATTCAAACATAAATTTTGACAAATAAACAAATGAGTAAGCCAGTTAAGTGGAAGTTAAAGGTCAAATAGAGTAGGGTGACTATTGTTAAATTCCTGATGATCTGCAAACAATAATGGGATCTACTGTATATACTTGCTTATAAATGCAAAATGTGCTAGTAGAACTGGGTCTATGCTGTTTGTTCTACTGATTACTCCTAACAAACTGCACAGACCCAGATCTGCCGATGCATGATGGACCTGCAGATCTGAGTCTGTGCAGTTTCTGGAAGGACGTCTTATAAATGAGAATATATGGTAGATAATACATTCAGACCCATATCACACCATAATAATGTACATCTTTTGTACCTATGTGATCTCAGTTGTGGTTCCTGTTGCCAGCAGGTGCATGGGTAATTAAGTTGTTACCCAATTCAAGAGAGTTTCTTTCCTCCACTTTTAACCAGAGGCAACTTAAAATACCACCATCTGGACCACTTAGAGTAAATGTAACTTGTTCATACTTTGTTGTATAATCAAAGTAAGTTAAACAAAACCTCTTTAATGTCAATGCTCACTGGATAACAAATTTATCAAATTTACATGCTTCCAACATATTATTGACTATATCACTCTGAGAAAATAGGGGCCAAGTGCCTTCCCCAGGACACACCTGGGCAGACAACTTGGGCTGGCCTGGGCACATACTGAACCTTGGTAACCTAGTCTGGATTATGCAGCAGGCTCACTTTTACCATGGCTCCCTACTCAATGACAAAGCAATGGTAAGTTAATTGATGTATACTCAAGTTTTGATGTGAAAGCATGAGACTGGAAAATATGAACTACTTGGGTGGCACTCTACAGTTTTGTATTTTGCATAGGGTTAGACTATTAAAGCAAAAGAGTAACCCCTTCATTTTGGCATATGATTAGTGGGTGTAATTTGGGTTACAGAGTGTACAGCTTAGCCTTACTTCCGATGTGTACCTATTAAAAAAAAAAAAAAAAAAACCTGCTAACTTTGCTTGCTCATTTTCACTTTCTGGACTTCAGAGGTAAATTATAACAAGAAAGAGCCAGTAACATTTTTTACATTTAATATGTTTCGTAATTCATTCTTTGCAGTTTCAGAAACTAAGGCAGATACTGTCTAGTCTGGAACAATTCCTTTTCCTTATTTCAAAAAATGCTAAACAGATAGTGTACTTTACACTAATTCAGGCTGGTGTTAAAATTCAGCACACGGGACAGTCATTTTCGTAAGCTGTATGCTGAGATCATGTACGATTTCCATAAGTACAATAACCAATGAAGTTTCAGCCACAGTACATGAAAGTAACATAGAGGTATGCCAACATTCTCTCTACTGTGCATGTTGCATATGCAAACAACATCACCTTACACCTGTCACTCTCTCAGAAGTTTATAATATCCATAGAGTGCCCTCTTGATAAGAGTAACTCCCTCTGAGTGCCATAAAATAACAATGTTGCAAAACCAGTATATTAATTCACATATGGTTTTCTGGGATGCCAAAATCCAGATACTTATAATTTTTTATGCATAAATATTCCAACAGCTGAGTACTTGGTATAAAAGTTGTTATTTTTTGTTGGCAAACTTCTCTTTTATTTGATCCATTTCTACAAAGCCAGTATCAACTGCATAGTTTACACCATCAAACAGAGTTCAAGTGATTGTAAATGGATTAGTTATGGCTGCATAGGCTAGATATTAACAGATAAGAAGAATAAGACACCTGTTAATTGATTATCCATGCCTAATTATTGTTTCACACAAAAGATTAGTTACATGCAAGTGTTCTCAGTCACCTCACCTCACCACTCAGCACAAGTTTAATTCATCATGTTTCCTGTCCTCCTGTTTGGATGTTTGGAACACTTTGTTGTATGCCATATTTAGGGGGGGGAAAAAAGGTTCCAAGATCTGGGGACTTATTTTATTTGTTGTAGGAAAACAAATTCCCATGTTAATTGTCAAAAGTCATCATAAAATCAGCTATATTTCAGTGTCATATACCTTCCTTTTTAAAGTGATTATCATTTCTGATGACAACTTTAAATAATTTCTTTCCTGTCAAGGCTGCCAAAATGCATATTCTAGCATGCTGTTTTCACCTATAACATCAGTGGCTTATGAGTGAGGTTTTGCATCACTTAATTATATCAAGACAAACACAAAAGAAGAAACTGAAATAAAACTGATGACAGTGATTGAGGAAGGTTCAGAACTTAACGAGCCTAAATCTTTTGTGGAGAAGTTTGTTAAATTTTGTTTAAGTAATTGGCAAATGTAGTATAATATTGCTGCTTACATTTTAAAAAAGTGAATTGAATATGGTCATTTGCTTCTTCCAGTGTCTTGGCAAATTTACTTATATGAAATGGAATTAAACTAATTAAATAAATTAATAAAGAAAAGAAACTGTAATCTCATTCTTGATTCCTTCTAAGTGCATATACAATGCACTTTTCTCAACTGCCTTAGTATTTCATACTTTTATTATATATATATTTATACCACATACATTAAAAAATAACATGCATTTAAAATGTTGGTATAAAGCAATTTGATATACCAATACTATTGGTATATCAAATTGTGATCCACCCATGGCGCAATAATACACATATATAAACATTCTCACGAGCATCTGCAGTTGATTCTAGATCAATGATCAATTTCCACACATTAATCACTAGTGACGTATGAAAATAACGATGAAATGTATTAATAATCCCCGTTTTCTAAATGAATTTAATATGGTACACGTTTTCATCACAATCCTTTCTGCTTTCTTTTCTCCCCTCCCCTCTCATGCATAATGGACAAACTGCGCAGACATGTGGAATGAGAGAGTAAAGGAATTTGGGCTGGATTAAAACCTTCAAATAGAAATTATACCAAGTAACCTACAAGAATATGGTTTGTCGTAACAATACGTGTGCACTTTCCTTGGGATTTATTTACAGTGTTTATCAATGATACAAAGTTGCAAACCAGTAAATTCCTCGGATACGTGGTACACATACTGTGATATATTTAATGTTGTGTTTTGTTGTTTTTTCTTAAACATACCATAATGTTCTAAAAAATCGATTATTATTATTTAAATATGAAAATGTCCAAAGGCCTCTCTCTCTCTCTCTTGACCATCGTAGCAGGATATGGGCTAAAATCTATGAAATGGCGAACATAGAGGATTTTTGTTTGTGTCATCCCATGATATCTCTGAACTTATGAATGATGGCAAAAGTTAAGTCAAACAGACCAGAGAGAGAGAGAGAGAGACAGACAGACAGAGAGAGAGACAGAGAGAGAGAGACAGAGACAGAGAGAGAGAGAGTTTGTGGTCGGTTGTACTGTTGCTAAAGCAGAATAATGACTTAGATCAACTGTAAATATATTAAAATATTTTAATTACCTCTTGTTTGTTCGTCAGTTGGCTTAGTTTCTATTCCACATTAATTTCCATGCGCCAGTATCTGAATGGTGCAGCTATCCAAGTGTTGCTACTGCTCTACTTTTATCATTAAAACCATCTTTCATGTTTTAATCATAAGTGTGTATTATATTGATTTAATCAATGTGGAGAAAAATAGAAACCAAGAAAAGAAAAAATTCAACTTATCAATATGCAGAGGTGATTGTAAATAGCCACTAAAGGCATAGAACTATATTTTGTAGCGGACACACTCGGGGATGTGAAGAGTTCATTCACTAGGTCAATACACAGCCGCTTGTAGTAAATCTGAACTCCGTTCAAAGGGCAAATATATGTATTTGTATGTGATATAAATAAAATATATGTACAGTATGTACGCTGTATCAATGATATACCATTCGTTGTATAAATATATATATATATATGGACAGCAGCAAAACAATATGTCCCCTACTACTGTTTCAGTGAGGAGAAAAAAAAATATTTTTCTTTCAGAAAGCAGACATGAGGCATTGGAAATATAAAACACTTAACACATATTTGGTTAAGCCTTCCAGTAAAACTGACTACTCTCAACATATTCTAGGATGATAATAAAGGTTCAATTTTGTTGCTTTTACACACCAACACACTACTTAGACACATAACATGGCATGAGGATTATGTAACATCATCAGAGTAAAGTGCTCGGAGCAATCATCTAATTGTATGATTCAGACAAGACTAGAGATATAAGTTTGGCTTTTACACCTTCATTGTTATATAGTTTTTTCTGACTGCATAGTGTTTGAAAAACCACTGATCAACAGGGAAAATGCCAAATAATTTGGTACACCTTGTCAAATATAAATTTTGTCTCCTCTATTGGACATGTCCAACAGTTACAGTTGTTTTATAAGCCTTGATATTGAGAGTAATATTGTCTTGATTCACCTCTGAAAGATAAATATAATAATGTAGAGCATGTGTAAGGTAAGATAAAGCCTAAGTATCAATGGATAATTGACTACTGCTTTTCTATTTAACGGATCTGTCACCTGTACAGTATATTACTAACGGGCGCAAATTGGGTGGTTGCCCTGGGTGCAAGAAGTTTTGGGGCCCCAAAACCATGGGCACCAGAGGTCTTGGGGCACTAAAATCCCATTTGGTCATCATCTTTGCCCCAGGTGCCATTTACCCTTAGTACGCCACTGCACGTGTATTGATTCCAGGTAATCATGTTTGAAGTCAATCTGCTACCTCTATGGCAAACTTCTGTTGCAACTGTCCTGTATCTGTGTATATAGATAACGGTGCTTACATTTTGATGTGCCAACCTTTGTTACTTCCTGTTAAATTGTTTTACATATCCATATTATGAATAACAATCAGACCTAAATACAAAGATTAACTGTTTTGTACCAACAAATATTGTGAGAAAAATTCCATAATCAAAAATGTAATGATGGGTACTTTCATAGTTTCAACATTATTTATTAAATATCATTCATAAAACAGGTAGTAACAACCTAATATACACAAAACACTCTTTGTGGTGCAAATGTGGTGGCAAGGGAGAAACTACTAAATTTGGATACAGCATCCCAACTGAAAATAATTATCAAACCTGGAACTATAAGGGTGCCAATCAGGCAAGTTATCACTTATAGAGGCCCATTTTCTATAAGATGCACATCATAATTCTAAAAATGTCAATGTAGGATAGTGAAACAATGCTGGAAGAACCTGCTGTATCATTAGTCAGAAATAAACTAAGATGGAGGATGAAAAATGCAGCTTACAAGAAATACTCAGACTATCATATACTTTATCCTCTGTCAATTTATCTAATATTATCCCCAAAAATACCACAGGTTTATAATCAATTTTTAGTTATCTGATATGCAGATTTTGTATTTTCTGAGAAGTAATTATAATAGACTCACCATCTTCCCCTTCTATTTCTAATCTGGGTTGCTGTATGAGAATGGATGCTCCATCCATCAATGTCAGCTCAACAGCACCGTTGTCATTAGTTACTCCATACCCAGAGTCCTCAGCCTCACTCTCTGAGTCAGAAGTGTCACTCAGAATTGGTGCCTCCTCTTCCTCCTCTCCAGGTCCTTCTCCATCCTCCTCTCCATTCACCTCTTCCTCCTCCCCATCACTGTGGTCCTGCTCTTCGTCATACTGAGTAATGTGATCCATTGCTTGACACTAGTACAATATAACCATGTCAGCCAATGCTATTGCTGCTTATGCAGACAATAAATCTGAAATATTCAATGGTCACACATTGTATTAAACCATATATAAACCAGACATTAGTAAATAACACACTATATTATACAAAACTCAATATTAAGTAAATTTTTTAACAAAAACAGATTTAGCCTAAGGATTCAGAAGAATAGAATTCTCTCTGACTGCTGAAAAATTGCAATATAAATAAAAGACATGCTCTTGGTCAAAATATTACACTTCTAAGAAAATCGTGAGGATGAGGAGTTTGTATGTGGTGTACATAAGTGATAAACCCAACATGCGAAGGAGACATATCTGCAGTAAAGTCTGAACATTTTCTAATAATGAAGCACATTTTTTATACTATTGCTACAAATATTTTTTGGGTGGTAACTTTAAATGCAGAAAATAAACCCACGAAAACATGTGACAGACCCAAGAGGCCATGGCAGAAGATTTTGTTTCTTAAGCAGGAAAGAACCACTCCTGATCAGTCCTAAATCCACATCTGCCACAATGAGTAACCAGTTCATACACTATACTTGTAACAAAATAGTTAAACTTTCAATTTAATAAATACAATGAAATGTACAAAAGTATCATATTTGTACATTCTATGCAAATTAACTAAAAACCACATGAAGAAATTTAGTCTAAAATGGTCAGTATATCACTCCTTCCATAAATACAGTCCAGCTGGTTTATCAAGAAAAAAGTTGGTACTTTAAAAGTACCATGAGACAAAAGGAGGTCCAAATGCAGAATTATTATCTACCATATATACTTGTTTATAAGACAAGTCCAACTGCAAACTGCACAGACCCAATTCTGCCATTGCATAATGCACAGACAGATTTGGAACTGTGCAGAAAACATGGACCCTGATCTGAAGAAGCATTATGCTATGGCAGATCAGGATCTGTGTTGTTTGCAGTTTGAGTCAACCTATAAGCGAATATATACGGTATGTTTCCCATTCATGAAATCAATCCAAAGACAACAAGAAACTCTATATAGTGATACGTTTATTCTGCTTTGCCAGTACATAATCTAAATGTAAGTATTGTCACTTTTGCAAGAAAAGTATGTCACTACAACCACAATTTCCATTGCATGGGTGCTAACATTAAGCCATAAAGATGAATCCAAACATAAAGTTTCATGGTCATACATGCAGCAGTGTTTAGAAACCTAAGTTACATGCAAATGCCAAAAATGAACATATCCAATCACAGTAAAAACTATGCCTCCTTTGTGTTGCTTTACATCAGGCATCATTACATTTTGATCTCATCCATTAAAAATTATTGACATTATCAAGATTATAACATTGTAATGTATATGACATCACAAAAGATATGAGGCTTGTTTACAACTAAACTGTTCTTACAACATTCTCTACTGATATAAATTTGACCTGTATTACCAGTCCTTTAAGGACATTCAAGCATCCTCTAATGATGGTGCACAGATCAATACTGGGACAAGCTCAAGATGCTACCTGCGCGTTTGACATAATAACACATGATAATAATACATGATCACTATGAGAACGACCGCTCAAAGAGAACCATATTTTCAAACTCCATACATTCAGAGCAAGCCCTTGACATAGGTATGTGGTATAGAAGTAAAGCTATTATGCAGAAAAACATTTTCTTCTTTCGATTATAACAACATTGACCTTTCATGCCAAAATCAATAGGCTTCTTTCTTACCCAAATGCAAGTCAGCCACTGCTGTGGACCCAATATAATTGTGCAGAAACCATTTTTCTTTCTGCAGTTAGTGACCTTGACTTATGGACCCACAATTCAGCGGGATTCTTCCTTACCCCAAGTACAAGCCACCGGTAGTTAGTGTAGGTACTGGTCTGTGACAGACAACTAATGTTATGGTACTGAAACCATTAGTTTCATTTCAGCCACAATGACATTGACCTCTTACCTTTTAACCCCCAAATAGATAGGCTTCTTGCTTATCCTAAGTGCAAGTCATCCACAAAGTTTGACCCATGTATGGGATGTAAAATTAAAGTCATTTTCGGAAACCACTCTTTGTCTTTCAGTCACAATGACCTTGACCTTTGACCTCAAAATATATATTCTTCTTCCTTACCCCAAGTGCAAGCTATCCACAATATTTGGTACAGTAACTCTAGATGATGGAGAACTGAAGTTATTGTGCAGAAACAAAATTTTTAACAGATGGATGTGCAGATGAATGGATAAAAATCATGACATAATACACAACACCTTATGGTGTGTGTAAAATATCAGGTAATGTAACAATCAGAAAATTAGCAATGCAAAACCAATATCGCCAATGCAGGCAATTATGCATTCAAATGTATACATGCTTTTTTCTCATATCTTCCTTTACGATAATATTATTGCAACAAAATCATCCAGTACTGCTGCTGTTGCTGACAAAACTTATGCAATTTTGTTGATAGCAATGGTGCATGTCCAATTTGATAATCTAAATGCAGAGAGATAGAATATTTGACCAGAGCATGTAGTGCATACAACTGATAAATTCACGAAGTCATTGCATTGATTAATGTTCTAAATGCGTGAGATTACCAGTATAAGCAAAATACAAAGTTTTGGTTTTTCTCCATGTCTGAATGATAAAATGCACCTGAATTCAGATATTGCCACTTTATTAGGAAGGCCAGAACATTTATCTTTGCAATGAGGGTTAAAATGTGTCACAATCAACAGATAAATGCCAATGCTAATACTTCAGTTTTACTTACTCAGTACACTTTAGGATTTTGAAAATAGAAGTTCACAAACGCATCTTTCTAAAACAGGGGTCTCAAACATGCGGCCTGCAAGCTATATCCTGTGGCCCACAAAATGATTGGCATCACCAGGTGTCATGAGAGATAACAAAGTTGGTGCGGCCCTTGGGCCATCAAAGATGCACTCATGTGGCCCTCAGGGTGGTTTCAGTTTGAGAC
Organism: Megalonaias nervosa; assembly: GCA_016617855.1. NCBI lineage: Eukaryota > Metazoa > Mollusca > Bivalvia > Unionida > Unionidae > Megalonaias > Megalonaias nervosa. The sequence continues at coordinate 45,312 of JAECUM010005300.1, forward strand.
CCATGTTCTAAAACATAGACTCCAGAATACAGTCAATTTCCAATAAACATTTAACAACTGTAATCCTGGACAAGCCATTTAGGTAAGTATAAACAGGATCTCTCACTACAGAGACAAAGATAATGTGTCAGGTATAGTTTGATCTGATTTACCTGCAGAAGCCATTCCAACTAAAAATGTCAAACTGATACCACTCTGCGGTAAAGCTAGATTTAGATTGTCAACCTACATGAAATTATTCTGACTATGGACTTACATAAAGCAAATGTCAGGTAAACAATGTCCAATAAAGAATGCTAGGCTTTATTTCCCTGTCTATTTGATAAAATCCAAGACTTTGACAGCAAGCTAGCTGATACATTTGAAAAAGCACCTACATATACAGCATACAGATTGTAAACATTAACATATATAAAGGAATCTTTTTAAAAATGCACTCTTGAAAGAATACTTCAATATACAGCAAGGACATGCCTGTTATTCACACATACACAGATAGAGACTTGTTCAAAATAATGGGGGTGGAGTAAAATCAAATACAGAACCCTTCATATGCTCTTTTCAAAATCAGCTTTGTCTTAAATGCAATTGCTTTGCCATAATGCTTACTTTACCAATATATCACAATTGTTCATAATTATTGCTCATTATTGGGATGTTTTTTTTTAGTTTACTTGCCAAAAAAAGAGAACTTAAGATTTAATCTTATCAACGAAAAATATGAGGCTTAAGTGGACCCAAGATCTCTGGTCTAAATGCAGGAGCAGCTGGCCAAGAAAACTGGATCAGCAGATTGCTTTCTGTATTGGAGAAGAGTGTTTGTATTTGTGTTTTTTTTATTTTTAACGTAGCTTTAACTATTTTTCAGTCATATTGCTACGATCTCTGCAATGTGGCACTTTATAGTGATGTCTAGCACTGGGGCATCATGCCACAGACATGTAGCATCATGTCCCACCCAGTCACATTATCCTGACACCAGGCCAACCAGTCTTAACACTGACCTCTTAATGTTGAGCAGCTAGCGAGGCAGCTGTTAGTACCATTTTTATACGTCTTTTGTATAACTTGGCTGGGGTTCGAACACCCGACCTCCTGCATCTGAAGCAGACACTCTAACCACTAGGCCACCGGATCTGTGCATACTGGAGAAGTTTTTAAAAGATTGTTATAGTTTTAATAATGTCTGCCATAACTGATGGTGGATAGGTATCACTTACATAAATTTGGAAACCCTTTATATCTGGGGGATTTTCTGATCAATTTGGTCAATTCTGTTTAGCAGTTTTTGAGAAAAAGTCATTTCAAGCTTTTTCTACTTTTAATAATGACAGTCATATCTGATGACAGTTCAGCATCAGTTGTATAAGTTTTGAATCCCTTTTTGCCAGAATACTTTCTTTCAAATCTGGTAAACTTCTGTTCTTTTCTGAGAGTCCACTTAGACAGTTTTCTAATTCTAGTAACACCAGCCATTTTTATTATGATGGATCAGCATTATTTGTTTAAATCTTAAAGCCTTTTATACCTGAATGCTTTCTATCAAATTTGGTCAAATTCAGTTGAGTAGTTTTTGAGAAGTAATTTAAAGGTTTTACTATTTTTAGTAACAACAGCCATATTTAATAGCAGATGAAAGTATTAATTGAAAGCTCTTTATACACTCCTTGATACTCTCTGCTAAATTATACTTAAATTGGTCCAGTGGTGTTTAAAAAAGAAGTTTAAATAGCAAGCATTATCGAACAATGCATGCCAGACAAATGGAAATACCATAGGCATGGTGAATTATGAAAAATTAGTCTGTTCATTCTGTTTGAATATCAACAGGTTTTTTTGTTGTCCTAGCTAGCATAACAAGGCAAAGTACTGGTCCAAAAATCCATTTTCTGGCAGTCAGGACAGTTTTGCTGGGTACCGGTAAGTAATATTTTCTGTCACTAACTCTGGCTTTATTACAAAACATGAAGGAAAAATCATAATCTTTCATTTCATGAAGACCCTGATTCTGGACAAGTAGATGTATGAAAATGTTTCCACCCATGTAAAACTTCTATTGACTGATAAAAAGAAAAAAAAAGGGACTTGTTAATGAAAGAGTCAAGTGCTGGTATTTTCAAAATGTATAAGGCACAAGTCACACTGCTTTGTCCTTCAGCAGAACACCTTATGTTGCATTGTTTCCATTCAAGTTTTTTTTTAATTGGCTATGGATAACATATACAGAACCTTTGGCATTATTATTTTTGTTTGTTGTGTTACATGTCACCCTACATAGTGCCTATATGTAAGACTATACTTGGTTTCATATAATGTATGTTGACCTTCTACTGGGTACATAAAATTAACATGTGAATCTATAGTGAAATCATTAGCTGCAGTTAGGTTGCTCTATTTTAAGAATCAAATTGTGTTCATTTCTCCAAATTAGAAATTCAAATTGATCCAAGAGTGTTCACTGTTACGTTAGCCATAGAAATCTGTGAATGTGGGGGTTTACCTACACCTGAGTATCTACATATAGAATAACGTAACTGTCAATGGGTTCAACATTGATGATAGCTGCCTGACAATTAGCCAATTACCTGAATATAGCCTACTGGTGAAATGAAGATTCAAACTGACTGACCAGTAAAGTGATGGACCCATTTTTTTTTTCTTTGTCCACAAATAAGTTGCAACTATCAAGATCTGCTGGCTTGAAACTTGTAATCTGAGGATATAGTGGCATAAATCTCATGCAGGAGATGGACCAAGTTCAACACTTTTTATGATTTGCATTCTGATTCACATCATATCCAACAGCAAATGATGCCAATGGACTTCAAAGGGGAAATATGATATGGGGTGAGCAAGAACCAGAGTGATTATTACTTAAAAATACACTGCAGAATGGTGGATCCAACCCAATACATACTGCATCCAAAAAATATACATCTGAATTTGATAAATTATGTATATCTGAGGCAGTACACATCTACATGTACTTTAGTGAGTGTTAACTTACTTTCAGTGCTATTATACAAAGGGGATCCAAATGTAGTCATGCTATTTAGAAACCCTGTTTACTATTACATGTACTCTCAAATATCATCATATAAAAGTTGATTCCCCCCCATCTTCTATCCTATATTTTATTCCACACATGCTCACTCTGGGCATGCATGGTAAATGGGAAAATACCCATGGAGTCGTAACATTTTTGTGATGTCCTTACTAGCAATATGCACTGATTGTTATTGTGTTGTTTTTAATGAAGAATACAATTTTCAAGAAATTAGCTCATCTGGCTGAATTTGCAAAACTTTTAAGGCTTATACAATTTTGTGATCCAAGGTGAAAACTGACAGGGAGTAAGACAGTATGACTAAAGGTCATGTTTTTAGCTGGGGCATTACCTCTGGGTGAAGCTGAAAACTGCTAACTGACATAAAAGGGCAACTTCTCAGCCCAAAATGCAATTCTTGTTTGAGTCTTACAAAATATATAGACATACTTGGTTAGAACCTGTCAGAAAAGAAATTTTCATGAATATCAATAGTATTAAAATGTGAGATTTAAATAATGAAACAGTATCAAATGGTTCATCTGTATTTCCCATTTTATACACAAAAAAGTGGAATTCATTTTCAAGTTCAGACAAGCAATGGAATTTACAAGTTCTACATATGTCCCAGTGTATATTCCTCTTTCTATTTCAAGTCTTTGATTTGAATTGTGCAATGTGTCTGCACTATATTTAAATGTACCTGAACTGTAGAAACTTTTATACTCAGTAAGAACATATAATTATAACTGAACTGTAATTTAGTATGAAAGAGAACTACTAGAATGAATTTACTGCAGTAATTATAAAGGAACTTGATGTAAATGCTCATCAATGTGGTAATATTGAAATAAGCAAATAATAAGTAAATAATCAAATAATATGCAGAAAGCACACAGGGCCCAGTAAAGTCAACAACTGGGTATATGATAAATTGGTTATCACAATAGCAAACTGTAAAGGTGGAGGATTGATAAAGTCACCAAACAGATTATTGGAAGTAACTCTTCTTTTGTCACCCACACCCACCTGCACCCCAAATGCCTAATCATGAGCATCTGTCTCAAATTATGCTTAAAATATATTCTAAATTAAAGATGAAAATGAAGACTTGCATTTCATTAAAGCTTTTTCATGCCATGAAATGATATTTTTTTATTCTTAATATATGGCACGAGTCCAAAAGACAGCTGTAAATTTAGTTAGCTCTTAAGTCATCCCAATACCTCCTGTGGACTGTTGATCAGTATAATAAAACATCATTAATGCAAAATCTGATGTTCTGGATCAAAATGGATGAATTTAATAACTACTTAAAATGAATCCCATGGTAGGAATTCTTTTTGCATGTACAGTCCACATCAAACTGGTTCTGTATGTGATATTTGCTTGTTGTGGAGTAATTTTGTTTTAACACCTCCAACAAGTGCTGTATCTTCCACTATCATGATATGCTTGGTGATATTGGCTGTTATTCCTAAGACATTATTTGTGATACTGTTTTCTTAAGATGTCAGTTTGAACTTTATAAATTCAAGGCATATATACTTTATTTTCACAACCTTTCCATTGTTTTTAGATCCATAGCATATGAAAACAAGGACCAAATGGTACTATATTGGATGATACTGGGAGCAGTAGGAGAGGAAGGTGAACAAAGCAATGGGTTCTGTTCTTTGGATTTCAAAAGCTGGAGTCCAGGACTCCAAACCTGAAGAAAAGTTGCAGTCCCAGACAAAGAAAATGGAATCCCAATACTACAATCCAGATTACCATATATTCTTATTTCATTATGAAATGCTATACTGGCATAAGCATAAACTGTACTACACAAAAGTGAACAGTAACTTCCCATTGGCAGATTTTCAATTTGGTCCAATTAATAAATAAAATGAAATGCATATAGGGTCATTAAATGAGACTCACATTTTAGGAAGAAGTAACATTTCAAAGAAAGAACTAACAGTGAAAAGTTTACTATCAAAGTTATAACTGACCTGCACTTCCCCAACACCACACTTAACATCCCTTATGGCCACTGTAATATAGCAATGGCAACCTGGTCTCAATTGCCCTTTTCATTCACCCAGCGAAATTTTTTCTATCAATGTATATATATTAAACAGTCACCTGTTTTCCACAGTCAACAGCTTGGACCTGTTAACCAAGCAATGGTTTCTAACTGCTTAAAGTGGTCACTCAAGCTTAGCAATCATGTAAATGAAAAAGCGGCGTGGGGTGGGGTGGTCTAAAAACATATGGTTTAGCTGAAATGATGTTTAATGACTTATCTGGCTTATTGACTATAAACATGTCAGTCAAGCATTGTAACTTTAAAATGGAACATCTCTCTCCACTGCATAGTTATTTTACAGAATTTGAATACAGTCACAATAATACTTAGAAACCCGTTGTTGGGTTAATGTTCATAGTAAACTGTCAATCTTAAAACCATCCTTCCCATATGTGAACTGGTGGGTATACCATTACTAAGACTATTCGTTGGAGAAGATTAATAGAAAATTAATTTTACCCTGAATCTACTCTACTTTATCAAATTATGATATATATAACAATTATAATAATTGTTTGGGGTTCAAGACCACCATGAGATCTTTCTGTATATTGTTTATATTGCAAAAAAATCAAATTCAGCTTTCAAACACTGCTCATTTCTGTCAGATATGTGGATTATTGTAAGCATGAACAACAATAACAACCTGAAAAAACTGCTATTGCATTATCAGACGCAAGCCTGGTAGTTTAAAATTATAATTTGCCCTGACACAAATTCCACTTGATCCCAAAGGCAATGGTTTTTAACTATTAATTTGACAAGCACTGAATTTACTATACTTTTAAAAAATAAAGTAATAAACCAATGCTACAAATTGACTCTTTTCTGCATCTCAAAATAGTTTACTTAAGAAAAGAAATAATTTATAACCTTGTCTTCAACAATTTCGATTTTATTTTATATCATTAACAGTAGTGTTTTCTCAAGTCCTGAAGCAAACCAGTACTCAGTACTAAAATACTTTGTGGTTTACAGACTTAAATGAATGTTTTCCTCCGAGTCCTGAAATCAACCAGTGTCTATCTGCTCCATCAATGTCATCCTGACTGCATGGTTCAGAAGAGTCGATATTTATAAGCATTTGAAATATGTCCCTCTACAGACCATGTCTCTGAACTTTATAAATTAGATCTTGATCTCCAGACTGAAAACCTAATGGCAATATGCAGTAGTGGAACTCAAAACTAATATAATTTCCAAAAATGTCACACTTTTCCGCAAATTCACATGTGGAATTCTTAGTAACTGTGACATGCACCTCTGCACTTGGGATCTCTGCCTGTTTGTACATGTTTTTAGCTTTGATGTACCACCAAGCTATTTGATCAGGATCTGTAGGAAGAGAATTCTGGTGACTTGAAATAGTTTTATTTTTAAATGCTGTATAAGCACCACATATTGCGTGAACTGAAGTTGAATACAAAAATGAAGCCAAACAGCAGTGTATCTTTATTTTCTTTAATCAGTGAAAACAATAGTTTCATGTTTTATAACTAGTTGATGTCAAAGTACACTGATTTTGTGGATTCATCAAAAATACTGAAAGCACTCACTCTGTACATCAATAAAATAAGTGGCTGCCAACTCTTTGAAATAAATGGATTAAAATACAATGTAAGTATCTTTGCAAGGTGAAAAACATTATCTTGGACACCTTTTATAAGTTCCTATTCCCCCAACTTAGAGTCATTGTCACAAGTGCATATGCATTGCTTCATATTTGTTTAACCAGTGCATTACCCAATAAGTGTGAGCAAGTGACAGCTCATTATTCATAAAGGAAAAATGAGTGCTAAGTATAGGTAACTAATGAATTAGGGAAAACACAAATAGCATTGTTCCCAGTTATAGCTCACATTCTTTGCTCTGTACACAATGTTTATAGTTTTTGATACAAACATATTCTTTGTAAGGGTGAGGTTCCTATGAATGGTTCCCAGCAGGGGGGCCAAATATTAATAATATACCAATGGCTTTCTAAAACTTTGAAACAAAAATGCCATCTGCATGCTAAAGATTATGCCAAGCAAATGATATAATGCTTTTTTATATCTGATGAAAAAGATGGGCAAAATACTTAGAATACAAGAAGAGCTTGATCTAGATTTGGAGGGTCCCTTGGTGTCAAGCCATATGGTTTTCTGAGCACTGTAACCAGCAGGAAAATAATCTAACATTATTAGCTTTATGCACATGGTGTCATGACTGTGGAAAGAAAAATTCAATAGCAACCAAAAGAATATCTGATCCAGAACTTAAGAATTTTTATCCAAAATACTTGCTGTGGAGATATTTGTTAAAGTTTGTTTAAGAAAAAGTGAACAAAGTATGCTCTGGTGCTTAAAGATGAAATGAACAATGGAATATGTCATTTTCTTTCTTCTTCTAATATCTTTGAGAACTAATTATTTGAACTGGAATTATGCTAAATAAATAAATAAATATGGAAAAGAAAGTGTAGTCTATTCTGTGATCCCCTCTATCTGCACATATAATTAAAGAATGGCATAGCAAAGGCACTGAGAATTGTTACAGTTTTAACACCACAAACAGTTATTATGATAATCAATGGCATTCATTATTCATTTGTTTATTATAATATTAAAATATATCACACTAAATGAGCATTAGCAATCTGATAACATATATATCTTCAAGGCTTTCAGGGACCTGAGCTTCCAGGTCAAATACAAATGAATTTCTCAAAGAAAGCAGTTACTCCCTGTGCCACACCTCATTTTCTCCCATGATGCTCCCCCTTTTTATATTCTGGTCAGCTGTGGCCAATTCATGAAACAGCTAATGGCTAGACTTACATAAATAGGTAAAAGGCAAGTGTGATTAATTAACAGTTAATCCTTATTATTGCAATTATTTTGTGAAAAGACCTGTGCCTCTGAAATCCACTCCAACATACTTTAGTATGCATGTGAGCATCTGCAATTGACTGGCAAATAAATGATGTGCTATTTTGTTGTAGTGGTGTCTAAAATAAATTAGTGATGACACGAATATAAATCAATGTAATCAAAGTTTTCTCTGTCTGATTTGGACAATATTATCAAATCATCCAAAGGAAATAATAATAATAACAATAACTGCTATTTAAGTATGTGTGAATTCCATAGAAAACTACTGTATTAGTAGAAACTTTTTCAGAGCACAGGAAGGTGTGCTGACTCACAAATATGAGTTGACAAAATCTGTTTTCATTTTTCTGGAAACCAACCTGTTATGGAAACGAACAGATGAAAGGAAGAAGAAGAAAAAAACCCCACAAAAAGATTAAAGTTCCATTGATTGGTGATATTTGAGAATCAATACCTAAAGATTGCATGCATTCATCTTGACAACAGTTCAAATGTATAGTCTCCAGTATATATGATAGTGTAATGCTAAGTGTTTACTCATGTATGTTTCTTTGGTGGGAATGATATCTATACTTCATTTTAAGTGATCATTCTTGGGACTGAAACTAACTGCTGCTCAATTTTATTGTGGTTTAATTTTTGTTTTAAGTATTGTTGTAGGAGCCAAAAATGTAAATTTCCATGTATGTTTAAGCTTAATATTCTATTTACTGAAGAATATTTTCTTTGCGGTGTTATATTATAAACATCTAAGAATTCAATCCTGATAATATTAATTTAATGAACATATTCTTTTCATTTCTATCTATTTAAAAGTAAGAGATTTCAGGACTCCTCATCCTGAAATTCTGTTGAAGGCTTTGATATTGGTGAAGCTACAATACACACATAATGTTCTCAACTACTGCATGGGAAAGAAGTTATGTTGTTGTGATCCTGAACTGAAATTTTTCCAAAGGAGTCCTGGACTGCAACTTTAAAAAATCCCAAGGAGAACCCTGTCAGTAAAGCATGGTACTCACAAGTTCAAAGATTTGATTAAAATATTATGATAAGAAAGTCAGTCCATGACACTTCAAAATGGTAACTATGTTATGTGACTTATAATTGGGTAACTGTGTTGAAAAAGATGTGTAAAAATAAAAAAAATTTTAAATGGTGTCCTAAAACATAGAACATAAACAGAAAAAGGTACTGTGTGCAAGTGTCATTGGCTTCATAGGTGCAGATTACGACAAAAATTAGAAATTTATTTTGCATGAATCACGCTTAGACCTTACTCTTCATCTGTGTTAATAATAGACAGGGTACTTAAGTCACAACATTCCCAATGTAGCTATGGGACATTTTTCAGAATGTTTCAGAGAATTTATTTATCAATGAATATTCATTTTAATTTAACGATATCTACTGAGTACAGGAATAAAATATAAGCAAATATCTTAACTTCATATTTTATCACGATGTTATTTTTGTAAACAAGTGGAAAAGAAAGCATGCTCCCCTTAAAATTGTCTGAAAAAGTCATGAAAATGTCCATTATCTCCTGTAAAAAGGAAAAAACTGCTTCGATTTGAAACATAACCAACTGCGAAACGCTTGACATTTTTCACAGAAGCGTTTACACATTACCTGACACAATATTCCCGAAGAACGTGCGGAATAAAAATCACTAAAACTGCACTGTGAATGAATATCTTGCCTGCGAACTTAATATTATCCTAAATAAATACACATTCAATGTGAAATATTTGTCACCTCATATAACACAAACCTTAAAAATCCAAACAAAGTATCCGAATTCATCATGTTTTCAATCACTATCCTCCATGTTGTTTAAACATTGAGTTCAGTTATTCTTCCGCTAGAAATATATGAAATAGTTCAAAGTACATTCACGGTTATTAATATTACCAAAATCATATAATAATTAAATTTCAAGTATTTAACAAGTACAATGTCAAAGTGTTTTACAACAAAATTTTGAAGCATAATGCCCAAAGAACTTTCGGATTATCCTAGCTGAACTATGGCGTAGGAATTTTAATCGTTGACAGGAAGAGACCCTCTCGCGTCTTTCCATTGGTTGTGTGGTTGCTTGGCTAATTTTTACAGCAGTCTGGTTTCATACCCTTTAAAATTATTCGTTATCAAGTTTGGAGAGTGTGTGAAAGATAAGTTGTGCATACCAATCCAGTTCTTATAAGGGGAAGAACTCCTCACACCGTCATTTCCATTGCGATATCGGATAAATGTCCTTGACGTGATAAATTATCAGGACTGTTGTGGCTAAGGAATACATGTCACTGACCATCGTCGCAGAAAAAGCAGGCGCGATCTTCTTAAATAATACAGTTTTTTCGTACAGCTCCCTTTAACTTTGATGTATATTGATGACTGGCACTGCAAAAATATGTTAGATGCGTTTTTTGTTCAAGTAAACTACTGACTACTACAATAGTTTTATTTTTGTTGATTTAACTTTATGAATAAACCTTGAGAATTGTGTAGTATCAGCACAGGAGTCTGCAGTTTTATCAATAAAGCACGACGAAATTTCTGACAACATGAAATCACCTTATCGGTATTATAAATTATATATTATTAATTTATAATATCCATAAGGTGATTTCATGTTGTCAGAAATTTCGTCGTGCTTTATTGATAAAACTGCAGACTCCTGTGGTATCAGATTATGAGATGCCTGCTGTTCTGTTTTTAACTCGCAGAGGTAACAAAACATGCAATAAACTTAAAGCACTATTTTATGAAATCTTGATCGTCTGATCCTTAGTGTGAAATCGTATTCTGTATGTTTCCTACTAAATTTCATTTCAGCTTTTATCCTTTAGTTAGTATCATCCTCTATCCTGATTTGACACCACTTCGTTTTCAGGGAATGAATCAATGAATAGCATGACAACAATATCTGTTTACACTGGTCAACGTTGATTTAGATGGACAGATAAACGTATAGAAACTCCAGTATTTTCCATCTGTGAATTAAGATACATACCTTGTAAAAGAAAAAATCATTTTCACTAAATATTTTTTTTCCAATCCTTTTTTTTTTTTTTTTTATAAGTCTGCATTAAAAATCCTTACTACTCAGATGGGGTAAATTTCCAGCCATAATAGAGATACCATCAACTACTCAACATGTGATAGCAATGAGGCTTACAGTGGGTAACTGCATTAATAATGCTGTTTAGCATGTGGTTCTTTACAATGTTTCATGTTATTTACAGCAGAAACATAATTTTCACCACAAGTTTTATAGTTAAATCAACACATTTTTCTTATTCATATTGAGGTATTAGTGATTTCTATCCAATGGCACATAAACAGTTTAACAAACAATCCACATTATTTAACTGAATCTGGATATTGAGTTTATATTGACCCATTTCATTTTCTTAATTTGTTGATAGTGGTAAGAATGATAAATAATCAAAAGTAAAACCTTTCTCCAGTAACTTCATGTCCTAAGTCCCAGATTATTTGTACTTCTAGAGAAATGAGTTATGAAGAATGCAAGATAATTTGGAAGTTCTAAAATGTTACATTCAGAAGACATGCTCTTCATACACACATTGTCAATTGACTTGTAAGAAATAGTTTATAAGCTAAATCTAATAGTTTCATTTATAGGCAGGCAATTTTCTTATAATACCATTATCGTATTTTTTTCAGTTTGTTTCTTTCTGCTCTTGAGAAGAAATCTCTCCCAAAACCAGAATCAGTAAAAAAATTCTGAAAAACAGGAATGCTACATTAAGTTTCTTTATATGATGTTTTACAGTTTTCTCACAACTCAAATGTACAACAGTGTAACAGGCAGAAGTTGATTCTTTTGAAGCTTGTCAGAATCAGTGACATATGAACTTTTCGATCAGTTTGTAAACATGGCAAGAAGAATATAAGGGAATATACCATTGACATGTGATATGCATGCACTGTTAAAATAAATACTGTTTCAAATGAAATGAAAGGTATCCCCGTGAATGGGGTATGTGCTGAAGAGGGGAAAGTATGTGCCTAAGTGCATCAAAACTTAGAATTACATGTATAGGTTTTTCACTGTAAATTGTTTAATTGAAAATTTATGGCATGCTTTTGTAAAAAATCTTTACTTAATTGGAATAAATCATTGTGTGCATGTATCCTTGGATGATGCTACCAAAAGTAGCTTCATATTACATTATTTGCAATAGCAATATGCTGCAGATTTTATAGGAATTGTTAGAGGTTGATCCAGTGCTAGAGATTTAAACTTTTGATACCATCAAATGAAAAGCACTGTTTATTTTCTTTTGTTTTCATTTTAAATATTTTTACAGTTTATAACACAGTCATCATTCTCAATTTCACAAAGTGTCATTGTAATTTTGTATGCTCAAGCTTTTGTTATCAAACTACAGTTTCTTGTGTACATGTATTTATGAAGTTATTGTGGATGCAATACTTGATACTGTATTAAATCACATGCCAAGAAAAATTAAAGTATATGTTGCATTCAGTGTCAATTTTGCCACAAGAGATAATTAGGAATGTGATACTTTGTGTAGGGCAGATGGATCGGCATTTTATGCCTTTCATGTAGGTAACTAATTTTTCGGAAGGAATTAAAAAAGCACTCAAGTCTTCAACAGTGACCACCTCTATACCAAAAACACCCCATCTGTTTGTAAAAGTCAGGTCATATTTATATACGTTATATAAATGTACAGCTAACTCTAATAACTGGTGAATAGAAGCAAATACACTCCCTTATAACTACACAGTTCTTTGTCAGGTAGGAAATAATTAAATAATTAAGGTGACATTCAGCTTTTTCCAGTTTTCACCTTAGGACAAAAAAGTGTGAGTTATATATTGCACTGCTTTTAAAATAAAGGTAGGTATTTTTTAAAAATATATATATATCACTTAAGTACTGAGCAAACCCGGCTCTGTTTGATGCACAAATCAATTTTGGGAATTTTATTTCTTAATATTTTTTTTTTTACTCTGACGGAAGAAGTGCAGGGTCAGCAGCAAAACACTGGGACAATCAGTCAACCAGAAACACATAGATTTTTTGGGCCTTATATACTGATACAAAAAATTCTCAATACTTCATCACCTAGATTGTTACAGGTGAAGGAGCATACCCTTGAAATCAACAAAGCTTTCCATTTGAGCAATCGACTGAATTTACTCTCATTTTCCCATTTACACAAAAAGCTTTGAGCATGCAGATATTTAAAATGTTGTTTCTCTATCAAATACCTTCCCCGATCACATTAGCTACATTGATGTAAGTATTTAACTCCACCACCTTTCAAATTGGCTTTCCTGGAAAGACAGAAATTTAGTCTTTCCCATGTGTATATCTTACAAAGGGAAGAAACTCGTCAGTCACCTCCCCATACCTCTACTAGTTGGGACTCTCACTGCTAATTCGACTCCAGACTTGTATAGTAATTCTCTGCAAACACCATGATATTAAAAATTCAATAACTTTAAATTTCTGAATGCTTATGATCAAACCTATAAGTGTCAGTATAGACATTGTTGATGACAGCTTATGTGTTGATAAAAACCATATGGGCCACAGCAAAGTTCATTTTGAAGGAATGTGGCTGCCATAAAAATATAGAAAAATATATACAAAAACATATATATATATATATATATATATATATATATATATATATATATATATATATATATATGAAATTAATGTAGAATATGTGAAGGTTAAACATTATTGATATATGTTCAGGCTAAGTTGTACAACAGAGCCCCACTTATCCACAATTCATTGATCATTCCCCGAAACTTAAGAAATTTATTTTTGTAACAATATGGCCAAACAAAAGACTACCACTGTGACAAGAATGTTATCCAAGTCGGAGGTGGCTCCAATGCAAAAGACTGAAAAAATGTTTCCATGACTCATGGCCATTCCAGCATTGTTGTTGGCTGCTGCTCCCACAATTGCAAAAGTGGCTATGTTAGAGGCTGTTGGAATTGTGTCCGAGATGATTGTAAAAGGCACTTGGAGTATGCATAGCATCTTGTAGATGAATAAATAAATTAAAAGGTCTTCGACTATCACCTTAGCCTCAAGCAGACTTGGGATAAAGGTCTTTGGCTGTGGCCTTGCCATTAACCAGTTTTGATTTAGTCACGATGCAAAGTCAGTCAAACATTTCCAAGGTGTCTTTATGTGGGATGAACTTGGTGATTCATCACACAACTGAAACTGGCATCATCAACCTAGCTTTAACAAGGCTGCAGTTTTATTAAACATTATCATTGCAAACTCAGCTGGACAGCCCGACATGCAGACATCTTTTTGATAAAGCACTCGAGAGCTCACAAACACTGATTAATTTTAACTTGTCACTTGGAAAGTATTCTTAATAGTATATGAAATGCCTATTGATATTTACAGATGTTCAACCAGCCAGTGTGGCTGTGATATGGATCTGTCCAGGTTTGCCACCAAAGTGGATTTGACTGAGTTTACAATCTGGATTTGTTGATGTTGTCCCAGTTGAGCTGGTGATTTTCCAAGATCAAACTATAAAACTTAAAACACTCCGCATAGTCATTCAGAATGATGTTTTCAAGCCTTGAGGTGCTGTCATGAAAAACCTGGACAAAATCAAAGAAATTGGGTGAACCAGAGACTCTTGTGTGTCAGTTGTATTTATCACAGACACAAACATGGTATCAAAAGTTAATAGTCTCATGATGAAATGAGTGGAGACCATATTATAAACAGAAATCAAATTCAACTGATGATGATGCAATTAAACAATATGCAATTATGAAAATCAGTGATATCAAGGTATTAGTTGGTAAAGCCAAATTGTTAATAATTGTTTCAGAATGCACCACCAAAACCAGAACTTTATTTTTTTATATCTGTCATATGTAAATAATTTTGGGTTTTATTCCTGTGGTGTATTTAGACTTGCTGTTGATTGATTGTGGATATTATTTCTTTATGCTGTATGTGTCTGCTGTCATGGGGGCAAACTCTTTGTATTTGAGTAGTAGCATCAAGACAGCCATTGGAAGAAGGTCCTAGTACTCAGTCTCTTCAAGTTAAAATGTTAAAATCCAAGAATTCATTGGTTGCAGGCTCATTTGAAGTTACTAAGGATGAAAGATTAGAGATTGAAGTGGTATTAACTGTCTCTTTCATGTTTAAATTTGTCATTACATATAAGTGTTCGATTCTGACTGCAGTAATGAGTTTGCGGAATTTGCCAGTGGGGTGCTGGATCAGCTGACTAGTGATGTCAACATTGATAACTCATGTTGATGCATATCTGCATGAAAAATGTGTTCACCAACTCTTGTATACACTGAAATATAATTTTGCTAAGAGCCAGATAAAAATTGGTAATGTGACCACCCTAATGTACCAATACCAAATCAAAGCCGACTTGGAATCATTGCATTAGCATGTGAAGGCCTGCACAACCAGGAATAAAAATACTCTGGGATTGTCTCTTCAACAAAGAAGGAGTTCACCAACAAATCCACCCCAGTTTGCATTCCCTGTTGATTATGTTGCATCAACATTGACTTAAACCAAGAATTGAAAAATCTTGGATCTTACCCAGCACAGATGCACTTGTCTGCGTAACAGTTTTTTGGCGAATATGAGAATATTTGTTTCAGAAATTGTTCAGCAGCATAATCAGTATGGTTTTATATAGATATATTGCCAGGCCCCAGGAATGAACAATTGCCAGAAATTTAAATATTCCCTGAAAGATATTTGATGTGATTGTATTACAGTTGTACCAGTAAACAAATTGGTTAAAAGAGAGTGTGTGTTTTGCACTTGAAGACCAGCCTGTTGAACAATTTTACTTCATGATCACATTGTTAATAGAAGAATTATGATAGACCCTCTTTGTTACAGACATGAGAAATAACTGTGAGATGAAATCACCAAGAGAACTGTGCATCTCATGAAATACAAATGCATGTGTTTGGTTGTAGATGCTATTGGCAGAATTGCAGTGGCAACCACCATTAGTCTGGGTGTGGTGGGAATCACAACCATAATAGGTACACCAAGTGGATTTGTTGTGGACCCATATTAATAGTAACTGGTGCAACTCGCAGCACTGATAGAATAATCTTGGTATGGTTGCATTCATGAATATACATGTCTGTTCAGAGCTTCTTATGGCAGCAAAATGCAGTCTTAATAAAATTACCTAGCTGTACTGATTGGCTATCAAGGATAAAGCAATTAGTGGGGATGAAACTATAAGCAATTTTATTGATGCTTAAATAATTGTTATACATTGATACAAGAGGTGAACAAATCTATACAAAACAATACTTACCCTATACAGGTTACTTTAATCCTTGAGTTGTGAATATTCATTAGCTGCCTTTTTATTCTTTAAGTTGAGAATTCATCTAAGACAGCTGCCAAAGTCATATGCACACATTTTTGTCAGATTAACAAATAAACTACTGACACTTGCTTTATACCAATTGACATGGTTTGAAATCAACCCCTTTGCCATTTCCATGCTAATTTCATCCTGTCATCATGTTCAGCCAGTGATAATATATACCAATGTAAAGGGAACATTCCTGACTTGTTCTTCATTTTTTGATTTAAATACTGTACTGCTCATTTAGAAAACGTGAAGCTTTTCTGTTGCTTCATATCTCCACTACTTTGATTGAATTTGAAGGCTACACTTCTGTTTGTTATTTTCAGTTTTGATTGGTGGTTATTGTTTATTCAAGTTCAGGGTAAAACAAAAACCACCACAAGAACTAACTGTAGCTTATATACAATGCAAAACACCATAAGCACCATCAATCAAATCAGATACAAAGCAACATATAGGCTTCTCACACTACTGTGTATTACTTGATCTGTAAAGTACTTAAGTTGCACAGGGGGAACAAGTTTGAAACGTCTCCTTTGGCATTGATATATGTAATCATCAACTGACCTTGTAGATGATAAATAATTTATTACATTATTTATTACAGGGAGAAGATTCCAAACTGCATGAATTATAACCACCTTGTTAATTTCTAGAATGCGGTGATTGTTATCAATAATTTCCTTTTTCACCGACAGAAAAAAAAAACAAGTGCCTGTGGCCATGGCAGTTTGTTTTGCATATGCAGTAAATACAAAATGATTGATTTGGATGTTAATGATCTCCATTGCCACACTCAGACTTGTTCTATTTATTTTTGCTTTATCGTAAAACTCTTGTAAGTTTTAGAACTATGATATATAAAAGAAGGCAAACAGATTGCAGAAGACATTGTAAACGAAATCCACAAAGAAACCGAGTTTGAATAGCCAGCTCACAAACCAGTCAGTCCACTAATTATGTTGTGTCCAGTCATTGCACTTATTATATTGTAACCAGTAGAGTCCCAATTATAGTGGTTGGTTTGTTTTCCCTATGAACATTAATGCAAATCGTGATTGTGTAAGTGGATGTGTATTTCTAACTGTGTTGTCTTTTTGTTTGTACTTGTCACATTGACAGTCTTAGAAATGTTTATTATAGTAAGATAAAAGCTGTTTTGTTACTGATCTAGATTGAAGTCCTCTACCCCACATGACTTTCCATTCTCATGGATGCTTGTTTATAACATTCACAGATTCCATTTAGTGATAGATGTCCACAGGAATATACCAGTGAGGCCTAGCCTGCTTAAACCCCAGTTGCAAGTGTTTCATTCCTCCCAGACAGATTTTTCATTCATGTCCAGTTCATATCAGGTGGGCCAAATATGGAACAAAGCTTATGCCTTCAGTTTTGGAGAGAATCTCACGAGTTAGATGGCCCTCTACTGTAAAGACTTAACAAAGGAAAGTTTTGCACTTTCAGGGACTGGTGAAAGAGCAACAACATCCTCACTGATGTATCACTCAGCTTAAACTGGGAAACATCTAGTTCATGTGTAGTGACCTAGTGGTGGTAAAAGGAGGTAATTCTTCCCTTTGTCTACATGATATATAGATAGGAAAGATGAAATTTTCATTTTTCCAGGATGGCAGAATTTACGAGTTAGCAGAGTTTATTTCATAATGTGGTCAGGTAAGTATTGTCAGAGAAATGTAATTAACTAAAGTATTTACATTCTCATCTGTACAAATTTATGGACAGATTTTTCATATGAAATATTTCACGCTATTTGCAGATGTAATAAAGGAGAGGCATCATAGCTGAAGAAGAATAAAGAAAATACATTGTAACTAAAGAAAAGTTTTGCCAAAGGATGATTTCACTTAATCAGTTCCGAGTCCTGCTAGCTCCCTTAAGCTTCAGACTGAAAGCTTCAACTGGTCTGTGCAGTAATGACCACTGTGTGAGAAGATTACAGTTGTTGATGCAGATGTCTACAAATTCTGCTGATAAACCTTTGCCCAAACTCTTCATGTTTACCAAGCCTCAGTGTAGACTGTGTGAAGAGGCAAAAGAGGCTCTAAAACCTTACCAACACAGGGTATGGGACTCTTTTCAGAACCTTATACATGGTAGTTGCATTTTTAAAAATCAAAATATGTTATAAATCTGATGCAGAAGTCTGCAGATTCAGCTAATAAAATCTTTACATGAACACTTTACATTTATCAAGCCTGTGTGTATACATGCAAGATGGTGAAGCAGGCACTAGATCGTTACAAAACACAGGATATGTGAGTCTTTTCAGAACCTAGTAAACATTATATTTGCCTGTTTAAAAATCAAATTATTTGAGAAATCTCAATTGTTTTTCTCATTTAGGAGCAGTAAAGCTCATAATTAGTGTTCTACATACCTAAAAATTCTCTGCTTTAAGGAATTCCAGCTTGTTTACTTTTTGTAATAAACATTTTTTTCCATGTTACTGGTTCTGCATCTTTTTTCTTGAACATTGCCATGAACCTGCTGGAATGTACTGAACAACAGACTCATGACTATAGAGTTTCACTCCTAGGAAATGTCTAAAATTTTGCAGTAAAACTATGAAATATTGGTACGTCCTTTTTGTAATTTGACATTTAATGCTCAAAACTTGATTTATTTTGGAGTATGTTTAACAAAATTGCACCTGACTGAATGTACATGTACCTGCCATGGGACCAGTTTTTGTTTTACCTGCCATGTGATGGACTGTACTCAATGTTCATCACCTTGATATTTGCAGTACATGTATTTTAAAACTCCATCCAATATTGAAAAATAAAAACGCCAAGCATTTGAAGCTGATTAAGGGAGGTGGTCATATTTGGTGTGATCTTTCACTTGGATGATTAGATAACAAAAAAGGTTTTAGATGTTGGATGGAGAATCTTCCTATTTTCATAGATGATTTGAAGTCTTTATGTATGTATGTATGTATGTATGTATGTATGTATGAGACTTAATGGTACATCAGCAGAATCCAGCTATACAGAGTAAGTTTAGGTCTTCAGTTAAAAGACAAATTTCCAGACTACAGCTAAAAAGCTAAATGATTTTAAAAATTCCAAGACCTCAGCTGGACACATCCTAGAACAAAACAGCTTCCCTCCATTAGCTGGCTCTTACAACATAAAGGAGGATGCATTGGCTATTCAACATACCTACCCAAGCCTTCATGGTCAGTCTTCCTGGTAACCTTAGCTTCATCTACACTGATTAAAGAAGAGGGATCATATCTGATGTAATGTTTCAGGAGAATGAGTAGATGGAAAAAAGATTTTGGATTCTGAATCCAGCCCCAGTGGGAGGGGAGTATCTAAGGTCACATTTTCATAGATCATTAAACTCTGCTTTATAACCTTAACTCCATCTACACTGATTGAGGGAGAGTGATTATACTTGATATGATGCTTCTGGAGGAGGAGTCAATATCAACCAAGGTTTCAGATTCTGAATGCACCCTGACTCTGCAATGGGAGGAGAGGTGGGAGTGCAAGGTAACATTTGCATATGTAATATGGATTCAGCATTATTACCTTAACTCCATCTATGCTGATTGCTGTTTATTTTACATAATAGCTCTAAAAGAAACTACATAGACCTAGAATTTTCCATGCATTATTTGATAGCAAATCTTGGTCTGTGCTGTTTATAGTTAGGTTTAATATGTACCTGAATCAATAAGGTAAAAAATGTCCATTCATATGTCACTACTCAGAAGTGAATGGTAATTACTCTCTGAAAATGAATGGACTGTGATGTCAGGGAGGATGTTAAAATAACACTAAAGCAAAAGGTCAGAGTCAAGATCTCTACAGTAATTAGATTATTTTTTAAATTTTTGTCTTGCATTTTCATTTACAGTTTTATTTTGAAGAGGTGAACATCATCCTGCCTGAGAACAAGGAATGGTTTGAAAAATACAGATATGAAATTCCAGTATTCCACTTTGAAGGAGAGTTTCTCATGAAGCACTGTGTGGACACCAAGGTCTTAGAAACTGCACTCAGGGAATATGAAACTTTTCCTTTGTAAATCAAGCACTAAAATTGTATAATTTTGTGTGTTTAAAAATGAAATAGTTTCACTATACATGAAATCTGAATCATTTTTTTAGCAAAATAGGTGTCAAACAAGACAGTCCTGAAAGTGAAATTTTAAGAATGTAAGCTAGAGCATCTGTGCTGGTTACACTTCAAAGGTGCAATCATGACTTTGAGCATTTGCAGAACAAAATTACTGATTTTGATTGTAATATTTGGCAAATGAATGCAAAGCAGCTTCAATCAAGATAACTCCTTAAAATACACGAGTTTTGTACAAGTGAATGTCAGGTTATGAATTGTAAGACAAGCTGAAGTGCTTGATAAAACTCAGTTTGACATTTAGATAATACAGTAAAACTTGTTTTGAAAGACTACTGCAATCAGAGACTACTCGTCTCTCGAGAGTTTTTGGCATAAGGGGTGGTCTTTCAAGACATCTTATACTTTATTATACTTTTGTATGCCCATCCATACATCAGACCTGGAGTTTTGTGATTAGGTTGGTTAGGCACTGTGGTGTGGCCTCCATGTTTCATGAACACATTTCTTGTTCTTTTGCCTTTTCTAAATAACTAAAACCTGCAGTCTGAGTTGGGAAAATCATAAAATATTCTTTCATAGAATTCATATATTCATGAAACACTAGCCACAGAATTGAGAATACTATGATATTTTGCATAAACCTCTTGGCAAGTGGCAAGAACTTATACTTGCCCAGCAAAATTTGCAAATTCTCCTAGACTGCAAGACAAGGGTTTGTTTGGTTTGGTTTGAAGGTTATATCTTACCAAGGCAAGTAAAGCACATTGCTGAAGGGCAGCAGCTGATCCAGGCTGATTTTAGGGGTGAAAAGTGGTACAATAAAACCTGTTATGAGAGACTGCCCATTCTGCCAACAAAAAATGGTCTCTCAAGACAGGTGGTCTCTCATAGCAGGTTTGTACAAAAAGACCAGTTTCCAGTGTCCAGTTTCAGAACAATTTGAGGAAAGATAACCACAATCACTGTACATATATTCTATTCTTTATTAATATAGTTTTTGCTAAAATATTGTATGCATTCACCTGAAAAAAATTTATATAACAATAAAGATATACTTCTGTCATTAAACATGAAACCACATTTACATTTGAAGATCACATGTACATGTATTAATATATAAAATCATTTCTGATTTACTCCTTTTCCTTTATAACAATGTAAAAAAAATTTTAACGAAGTTGAAACTGCTATTTTGTGAGTGGTCTGCTCTTTTTTCACTTCTTTAAGTTACAGTAATTATTTTCTCCAGTTTTCAAGTTGTCTCTTTTTAGTTGGAGGTTCATCCATTGTTACTAAAGGACTAGGTATTTACATTACATGTATTAGTTCTCAGTTGTAATATCGACTGTAAAGGCGGTTTTGACTGGGCTTTGGGAAAATATGAAAAATCGATGCATGTGCATTGCTTATCTAACAATTAATGAAATAAAAAGAAACAGTTATCTCAACATAAGTCAGCTGCTTAATTCCAAGAAGACACACAGGCATTAACACTATAAACAAAGTGTGTAACCAGTCGCACCAACTTGAGTAGATGACAGCTTGGTGATTGAGATGTAAATTACTGTAACATCAGGGGATAAAAACAAGAAACATCACAACTCTTTAACACTATCGGTTAAATCCCACAAATGATTCTCTCTTGCTGATTATATAGACATTGACCTTATTCACCCCCAGGCAATATGGATTAACTTTAAAGACACACAATATATGCGAGCACTACCTTAACTTCGGCATTGCAATGGCAATTTACAACATGTACATTAGCCTAGTTTACGGACGTAGAATGCATCACTGGTAGCCAGAATCCTTTATTTTTTTTGTTGTTGTCTATTTATGTTTGTTTTTTATCAGAACAATCTTTTCTAATCGATTGGTTGTTGTTACAAATAATTATATAAAGGTCAGTGGTGCTTGTCTTTGTTCTCGTGATATGGTCATTCATAGAGCTGGATACTGTGTCATACTTGTTTCATACTGGTGGTAGCTATGATAAGGCTGTAAACTAGGCTGAGTGCTGGAGTAATCGACATGTACTTTAGTCTGGTTTACAATAGAAAATATAAAACATTATAATTATACCTACAAAATTTCAGATATAGATAGCCAGGCTATTTTTTTTCCCCTGAAGAATGGTATAAGCAATCATTGTTACAGGGATTAAATAAAGGTCGGTAGAGTTTATCCCAATTTTTGCGATGCGGTTCTTCAGAGCAATGTCTAAATGCATATTTTGCCAAGACATCATGGTTGCTGGTCGCGTTCAGCAGTTGGTCGCTCATGACGATGTTTATATAATAAAATCTATCGGTGCATTATGATTGTGGTCGGAAATGACAGGTGGTCACTCCTAGCAGAGGTCACTCATAACAAGTTTTACTGTGTTAGCGTCTGAAGCAGATTTTTATTTAATGTTTTTTTTTTCAACTCATTATAGCACCCATGCTTGATATCATGGAAAGAGGTTTTTTATTTTATTTTTTAAAACTTTTGTCTCTCTTGCGCTGTCACAGGGGCCAACATTTTGTAGATTAAGATCATTTTGGTCTGAATTTATTTTCAGCATGACAATCAATGTTAACACTGGCTGCTGGAGGCAACTAAAAGCTATATAGAAGTGAGCTGTGTAATCACTGAATGCATTCTGCTTTATCTTTAAATATTTTGACTCTACACATAAAAGATAATTAAAATGAATAAAAAGTTTATAATAAAATTATAAACAATACCTTTTCTTTTTGTGACATTTTATGGTAAAATGCATATTGAATAACAAATTAAGAACTTTTTGTTTTTAAGACATACACAACACTCCTTCACTATAAGGCCCTTAATTATAAAATTTTATGTAATAAGACGTGTAATGAATCCCATTCATTCTTCAGCAGTAGAATTATATCTATTAATGTAGTTCAATACAAGATGGTTTTACTATAAGGCTATTTACTGAGATATGGACAGCAGTATAATGTGATTATCATGAGAGAATACAACATTATAATGAGGTAGTACTGTCTCAGTGACATTTCAGTGTGGATATTTTTTAATATATTGTAAAGAATGGAAATTATATAAAAATGTAGATTGGTATGTATAGGCTACTTGGAGCAGGCAATGTAATAAAAGTCAAATCCCCATCAACCTTAATAATAAAAGTTGTTTCAGATTGTGTCATATGTAGTTGGAGTTGTTTGATTTCTGTATATCTTCATATTTTGTCAGATGTTTACTTAAGGATAAACTATTAAGTTCAGTCACATAAAATTCACAATTTCCTAAGCCTCTTCAGAAGATAGCAAAAATAAAAACGTTACTTTGGAAACCTATAGGAATTTCAGAAGTGGAAACCTAACAATAGCCATTTACTACTGTACAAAGCTTGCTTACAAAGTTTGTTTACACAGTGTTAGCAGTTTGATTTGTAACACTTACATCTGCACTATAGTTGTGATGCTGTTCATTTTGGTGTCATTATGTGTTGACTTTGAGCCCACTTCCTGAGGTTAGGAAAAATGAACTGAAAGTCAGAGATCCGTATAAAGAATTGTCTTTAACTTGTTCTGCCATGTTAAACATTTTCAGAGATTGTCATCTTGTGTGTTTTGCACAAAATATATTTATCAAATAAGTTGTTTGATTTTAGGAACTCTTTTGATTTAGCTGATAATATTTTAATAAAAAAAATTAAAATAGTACAAGCTCAGTAACAACTCTTTAATTGGTCAAAATCATTAATAATGTCATGTTGGAAAAACAATGTGCGACTTGTGGAGTACCTCAAGGATATATTTTAGGGTGACTTATGTTGCTTATGGTTACCAATGATCTACCTTTACATATAGGAAATATTAGACTGATCTCAATGATGATGACACCACCTTAGCTCTTCTACAAATACTGTTGGAAACATTTGGATTAAAAAAAAAAAATGTCATTTTTTAGTTGTTTTCTAGTATATTAAATTGTTAAGGGCATAAATTCATTTACAAATCATCCTAATATTTTCAGGAGAAAATGATCCGAATATTTTCAGCATTTTGTTTGAATTTTATGTAACTTCTCAAGTCCATTAGATATTTTCTCATTTGTTGAGTGAGTGGAATTTATTTAATGGTCCTGTCAGATAAACATCTTGCTAGAGTGTTGGCATCCAACACACTTTAACTGCCTATGATATCAATAGCATAGCTAGTAAATTTTTGGCTTCTGTGTCAACACTTCATATTTTTATCGAGCTCTGAATTCAGCACAATGTCCTTTACTAGTGTCAGCAATAGTATAAGCTTAATCAACTCACTTTATTTAATTTTTAGATTACAATTTATACAACAGTTAACATGTACATAGCAAATTTATCTACTATAAGATACTGTCATCTGACCATTTAATTGGGAGTGAGGGGCTGGCTAGGATTTTCTTTTAAGCCAATTAGCTCCCCAGCCTGTTTGGCAACTAAATTCCTGCAGCTAGGTCCTGTAATCCCAATGACTCCCATAGCACAACAAAAGGTCTGTGCTGCAAAGCCAAGCATCCAACCCCACAGGTAGATGTCAGGCCTTCCATACATACTGCCGACACTCTGTATAAGTGGCTGATAATTGGCCAATTTCCTAATGTGGGCCTCTACCATTATAGCTTCCCACAGCACTGTCAGTTCAACCAAAATCATCTGCTTGGTACCTCCTGACCACAGTTCATTATCAGGTGTGAAGATGGTGTCACAGATGTCATTTGGAAACTTAAGCAAGTTCTATTGAGTGGTGCAATAAACAAATATTCCCTCCTTTAACTTGTTCAAATAATTACTACAGTTGATGCTTCCTGCTGTAAAGAGCAATTGACCCATTTAGGCAAATATCTGCTAAATGCCATTTCAATTAGTATTTAATTGAAACTGAGATGATTTACTGAAATAGTTTTTATAAAGTCAGGACTCTATTTGTATGGAGCAGATAATTAGATAATATGTTTAAAAAAAAGCCAAGAAAGAAAATAGTTGAAACGTGTCCTAATTACTTTAAATGCTTTATTTAAAAAGATATTGCTAGGCAGTAACAACACATCCACAAAATTCTGTTCATGTAGATCTGACAGTTTCCGTGGCTTCAAGCTATAGATGACAGTAACATTGCTGACTAAACCTAACCAGTCTAGTACTTATACTTCAGAATGGAAAGTTTGGAAAGAACACGTCAGTGCAAACCCATTTAAAGTATTCTGAATCCAGAAAAATAAATTAGTTTCAAATATAGGAATAAAATGTTAGAAAGTAAATAATAAGTATTCTGAGTAATTCTATAGCAAAAGAGTACATTTCTGTTTATGTTGCTACCACTGCCAAATGAGACCTACAGAGGTCAGAATTGTGGCTTTATTATTTTTACTAAGAAAACTTCCCTCCCTTCCACTATGACTATGGTATGGGAATGGCCATACCAAAAGAAATTTACCTATGACAAACCTGATGTAATATCGAACATTGATATTAATAGCTAATTTAAGTACTTAAAACACTACTAATTTGTATTCCAGTTATCACAAAAGAATGTATATATGTTGAACACCTTTCATCCAAAATGCCATCCTCTCTGAAAAACAAAAATGATAAAATCTTTGGAGAAATAATGACAATTGTGTACATCATATTGGTTCAGTAGGGTCATATATATATATATATATATATATATATATATATATATATATATATATATATATATATATATATAATACAATTTTCTTTAGCATTAAATTCAACAAAAATTAATGACTGCCAATGGGTTTATGTGTAGAGTAAGCTTAAGAGCTAACTTCATCTCATAAAACCTAAGGGATACTCAAACCTCATAATCAACTAGAAGCTCTGAAGTTGTGATTCACTTGATCTTCTGAGTTATAAAATTAGCTACAGTTTTATTTTGCCTTTCCAAAAATATTCAAGACTGATCACATTTTCAGCCTTTTGCCAAACTTTATGTTTAAGCAATACAAATTGCAGTATTATTTATTCTAACTATGTCAGCACTATTGTGCATATAATTTGGCTTGCATTTGGTTTAGTTGGTTACAATCTCCTGATTAATCTGTCATTTTGCAGAGTTTTACAGCTGATTGTGGTGCTTATGGAGCACAACTTAATGGAGAGCAGTTTTGTATGTTTTCTTAACAGAAATATGTTGAGAAAGCAAGATTGTGCAAATACTGTGATATCTGTCTAGAATCAACTTTTAACATTTTCTCACTATTATTGAATAAAGGATGTATCTCTTCTATTCAGGAACTGATTGTAATTCATTAAAAATATCAATTTTCTTGCAAGGTGCATGCCACACTTTTTTTTCCCTTGAGTACATTAATAAATCTGGTCAGTTTGATGCTATGATTTAGGGTACAACATATGGGATAGCATGAATTTTTCAGTTATGCAATTAATGTTTGATTTCAGTGTACATGTTTTATTGCGATCTATATAGTTACATATCTTGACAACTCATTTGTGAGTTTTAAAAAATAAATGTACGCCAAAATAATCAATGGTCTTAGTGGAAACATTGAGACAAATGTGGCTTTGTTGAAATCTGAGATGCTGTTCTTATGAAACAAATAACAATATCTATGTAGACTTTACTATCCCAACAAATAGTTTGTGTGGCAGGTTGAAATGGAATAAAAGTGTGTTGCTGATGATAACGAACAGTTAAGCCACTCTTGTGACTGAACATTTTAAATGTCTGCACATTCCAATTCAGTGGGTATTTAACAGCAATCATTTAAGGAGGTTTAAAAAACAGAAAATCTCATATTTTATAAAAAAAGGCTGTGCTAATTATATGTGTGGTTGTATCGCCTCTGGGAATCCATCAGTATAATGGAGTAATAGGGTGTTTTAAGAACAGATTATGTTGCCATTAAAGAATAATGTACTTGAAGGTAAGAAACAGTGATTAGCAAATAGACAAAGCTATGATAATAATGATGGATGAAGAATTTATTACAATTCAGAAAGCCTATTTGTACTGACCTAATTATGTATAGCACATGCAAAGGAAGCAAACTATTAGTGATGGTGCAATACATATGGATGGTCCCATGTACTAAAATTTTTATTAGACTGGCTTTTACACCAAGTAACTTTGCACAAACAAATAAAGGGTGTTCAACAGTACATGTAATAAGTCATAGCCCTAGCAGCAGAGAGGGTGAACAGACCATTTTGCTGGAGACCTTATTTTTGAAAAAATTAAACCTTCCTACGAAGGCTAAAAAAACAAGGTCAGTGACGGTAAACCAAAGCCTCTAACCGAGACTATTTCCATACGGTTGAGAACGGATAATAAATCGTTTGGGTTAGCTCAGTTTTGTTATCCATCGCTGACATATTTTTTTCAAATTTTTATGCGATTTCATTTACGCGTTGGTCACTCAGTATTGGTCATTCACCCTCTCTGCTGCTATAAATTAAACAACCAGTATAAATATTATTAATAAATGAATATTGGAGAACCACATTCAGCTAGATTAGCTTGAGAGTGACTACAGGCAATTAGAAAATATCTACCCGTCTGTGATTTAGTCAAGCAACAACTACAATCACGTCAGGAATCTCAAGTTGAATTTGCAGAGGATACAAAACAATTATTTAAACCTATTACAGAAACAACTAAAAGTATTCTTCCTGTATTAGAGAAAACCGCTGAAGCAACTGGAAAAATAGCAGAGCGAACTAAGAAAACAAAAAGGATTTTACGGAAGCTTCTAGGTGAAATAGCTGCTGCTCAACCGATGCGAGAAATACTTGAAGGTATTGAACAAGTTCGTGGTGAAATAGGTGATATAAAGGATCGTACACAAGAACCAGAAAAACTAGAAGAACAAACAAGAGAAAGAACTGATATAAGTGACAAATTTACCGAAGACGCTATTATTAGTATTACAGGGGTTAAAAGTGTAGGAGGATTAGCTGAGATTGCTGTGAAAAGCTATAATGATCGAGGACGGTTTTTAAAACCTGAATATGCTGATAAAGCTGTAAGTCGTGAAACCTGGTACAAATGGTTATTTCATACGTATTACAAAGTTGATCAGGCCAGAAATGATGATCCAAAATATATGGAATATATTCATGCAGTAGATAGTTATATTTCGTATATACAAATGTCGCCAGAACAACAACAACAATTAATGCAACAAAGACGACAACAACAACAACAACAACAAAAACCACAAACGTTGAAAGAATCAATTCGTGATCTTCTAAGATCACCAAAAACATCACCGAAACCAAAAGAAGAAACAAGTGAGAAAGAAGAATATTATGATGTTCCTAGCGCAACTGGAAGTGGTTTAGGAAGTGGTCTTATTACTTGTCAATAACGTTCTTGCTGATGTTGATCGACTAGAAATCCTCATTGGGGGAAAACGAGCTGGTAATAATTCCCCAGAAATCATTAATGAAGCAGCTGATATTTGTCAACGATTATTTACAGGTGGAATTATGGATATTAATGTATATCGGTCCCTCATTAATGAAATCGCCGATGACTACCATAGTGACTAAGTCACTGGATTGAGTATATAATTAAATACAGTTATTATAATAAAATGATCGTACATAGTACTCAACGTGGACCAACCATGGTCAGGGCAGTAAATTCTCGATTACCAGTATACAAAACAACCTACGGAGATGGACTAGGCGATATTGTTCAGGGTCTGTTTAGAAGGATAGCCCCAAAAGCAATACCGATTGCAAAGCAACTGGGAATGAAAGCTATTGATGTTGTTCGTGAAAAAAGTATTGGTGCTGTTGGTGATGTTGCTAGTAAAGCATTCTCAGCAATCAAAGATAGACTAACACGATTAATACGACGAAAATCTCAACCTGTAAAATTACCTAGCACTGAAGTAATGCCTGCAAATGTCAGTAAAATAATAAATCAAGCTGCTGAATCAAAAACTAGCAGAGTTGGCTGATGTACCATTATCAGAAAAAGAAAAAAATATAACCGCTAGTCTGATAGCAGGAAGTGGTCTTCGTTTTAGACGATAATAATTATAATAAAGATGTTCAAACGTATATCTGATCCAGCGTTTGACATGGATGCACCAGTACTGAGGGATGAGTCTGTGCGTGATTATCAATATTATTCTTACGACGCACGAGTTCCAAATCAGCCTGGAAGGGTTGAACTGCAAGTTCAGGATACAAGCAAATATTTCTTACCCGCTGAGGCATTTATCGAGGTTGAAGGTGAAATTCTAAAAACATATAATACTGAATATGTAGCTGATGTTAGTGTTGGTTTTGTTAATAATGGTATTATGGCGTTATTTAAAGGTGCAGCATATATCATTGATGGACGAGAGATTGAGGTCTGTCATGAAAACGTCGACGTTGCCACGATGATACTTGGTCTTGCGCGATATAGCGATGATTACTCAAGATCAGCTGGTCCATCAATGATGTTTGCAAAGGATACTTCTAACAACGCTGAGTATAAAAACGTAACAATAAATGCAGCTGGTGTAGTTATAGCAATGAATTCAAATTACAATTTAGGATTTGCAACACGTCGAGCAATGTTACAAGGAAATAGAAGAGCATTTTCATGTGCAATTCCATTATCACATATTTTGGGATTTTGCAGAAATGTTAGAAAAGTTATTTTTGGAGCCAAACATACAGTTGTACTTGTAAGAAAAGGTGCCGACGATGATGCATTATGGCACGTTGAAGGAGCTGATGATGCTGCAACTAGAGCACTTCATGGTAAAGTTGTACTAACAAAACTTTCTTTATGGATGCCAGTAATGACACCAACAATAGCTGAAGAAGAACATTTACTTTCTTTTATGAGCCAAGGTGGTAAATCGATGTTATCATGGTTGACTATGACAAGATGCTTTTCAAAGTAACATTAATGGTTTATTTACTTGGCAGATAGCATCACAGCAAGGTGTTTCTGCACCACGGCATATATTTATCGCGCTTCAAAATACTGCACGAATAAATAATCAAACACAAAGTAATATGATATTTGATAAACTCAGTGTTTCTGAAGTTTCTTTAAGGATAAACGGACATCAAGAACCTTCTGAAGAAGTGTTGCTAAATTTTGAAAATAATCATGTAGCACGGGCTTATCATCGATTAATGACATTCATGGGACGTGATCAGAATATCGATTCTGGTTTACAAATATCACAGCTAGATTTTACAACATTATATCCGATTTATTACTTTTCGCTGGAACATTTAGATTTAACCAGACAATCAGTTGTTGACATAATCTTTCGAGCTCGCGTAAACCGAGGAGTTATCGCTAATTATAGAGCAATAGCCGTTATACTTAGCAATAAATCGATGTTACTTGAAGGTGCTGGTTGGCGAATGAGAGTCGTTGATGCCCCAGTAGAAAATATGTAACACGTAATTAGATCATCTATTATAATTATAATGTCATATAATCACGTTAGTGTTACCCTGACTCCTGGTCAGATCAAAAGGCTACAATCAGCATCAAAAAATAACTGTGGAATAAAAATATCGCTAAAAAAAGAACAGATGAGCGGTTCAAATAAATTATCGTTGACCGAGCGTCAATTCAGAAACTTCAATGAAGCCAAAAAATCAAATAAAGGTATAAAACTTAATCTTTCTGCGGGAGCTATCAAAGACATTGCTAAGACGGGTGGTATATTTCCACTTCTCGCAGCTATACCAGCATTAATAGGTGCTGCAGCCCCAGCTGTTGCAAAAGCAGCTGCATTAGGTGCTGTTGGAACCGCTGCTGGAATGGCATTAAAGAAAGCAACCGGAAGGGAATAAGAAGAACATCCAAAAAAAAGGGAAGAGGTCTAAGATTACCAGGGACCCCGTATTCTTATGGAAAGGGTCTAAGACTTCCCGGGACAGTTTACTGATGTCGCCTATGTCCAATTTTGATTTACTCGATGCTGCTAAAAAACTAAAAATAAAAAACTTCAGAGGTGTTTTTATGCGCGATCAATTACCTAGAACTGCTAGCAGTTCTGAAACTGGTATTATTAATCTCGATAAAAACTCTGGACCAGGCACCCATTGAGTTGGATATGCAATTGATCCACGTGGAATTATTTATTTCGATTCATATGGATTAGCGCCACCAAAGGAATTTCTTCCTTATGTCAGCAATAATATTGCTCCAATTTGGTATTCAACGTTACCAACATAAACATTAACTGATCCACCAGTATGTGGTCGTGAAGTACTTAATGTACTTGATGCTATATCAAAATCAACAAAACCACCTCATAAAGTCGTGCATGAATATACCACATTGTCACATTTAAACAGACATTGATAAATGGTAGATATTTACGGAAGATCTTCTCGCAAAGCTCAGCAGCAAGGTGATTTATCTAAATATGCAACTCTTGATCAGCTCAGAAATGAAATCGATGATTTATTAAATATTACAAGTGTGGATCAAAATGAAGTCGTTGTTTTTCAGGATAAACAAGGACGATTAAAAACGAGTAACATACAACTGCCAGATGTACTCATACGAATTCCTACCGCAGTTGTTGATAATATCGTTATTTTCTCCGATCAAGGTAAAATACAAGATTCTGGTAAGTCAGTTAACGATTTTATCAAGCGAGCTGGTGATTCATTCACGGATCACATTATAATGAATCGAAATAAAATTATAGACCTTGGAAATCCAACCGTAGATACAGACGCCGCAACAAAAAAATATGTCGACGATCAAGAATCTAAGTACGTGTTAGTCAACGGTGGTATAATGCGTGCATTTCTCAACATGAATAATAATGGTATTAATAATCTTAGAACACCAGAATCTGATTTTGACGCTGCAACGAAGAAATATGTAGACGATAGCAACATTCCTACGACAAATTCGCTAAAAACAATCAATACCGAAATGACCACACTCAATGGTACTTTTTACTAGACACGTGGAAACGTTTTTAAATTTTCGTAGAAACATAAACAAAACCATTAAAGATTTTTTTGGGGAACAACCAACCGTTGACATAAAACTAGCCGACGTTAACATGAAACTCAATGATATTGTTAGTGGAATACCTAATATTGTTCAAAAAACTAATCTGATTAAAATTCCACACGGACAAATTAAAAATATCGTGTACACAGTAGCATCAGGATCAACAACATGGACACCGCAAAATAACACTCTCGAACATACCGCAGAAGTAACTGGGTTATACAGGTTATCTATGTACGGTTCGGAAGTTACTGCGGCAACTTCATTATCACCGAATGTATATCATAATCCTCTATTGGTGATGCTAACCAAGAACATCAAAGAAATCTTTACGTTAACATCAACGGAAATACCCCCGAGACGTTACTGGTGGTGCCTAGAATTCGTAGCTGAATCTTAATTAAATGACGTTGTTAGTATAATGAATCAAGTGACTGAGTCACTTATCGACGTTCAACGTCACAGATACGCTCAAGTATGTGAGTGTCAAACCAAACTAAAAAATATCATCGACGATTATACAATAAAAGTAAAAAAATATCGCAGACGTATGGTTGTCATTGATATAATCGTTTACTCAGTTTCCGCTGTTGTTGCTGGATCCGGATTATTATTATCAACGATAACAATGACAGCGCCTGCAGTTATAACAATCGTCGTTTCAACGGCAACAACATGCACAGGCATTTTCAGTATTATCGCTAAGAAGATAGCTACATGTACAAATGATAAATTGCACGAGTATATAATAAAATTACACACAGCAGCAGCGGCGTATTCTAAACTATCATCGTTTCTTTCTGCGTATCTCAGCGATGGTAAAATATCTGATGAGGAGTTCGCAACGATAATGAAAACCTATGATGAAGCATTCAGAATCGCTGACAATAATCAAGGCGAATTAAATAATAACAATAATAAAAATGACTGAGTCTTCAGCAGTGTCGCGAGAATTACTTCAACAGATCGTCACTAATACAACACCGTCAAAAACTACAATGATTTCATTAAGTTCGACCAATCCTGAGTTTAGTGTTAACTTTCCAACCGCAATTCCTGCAAAAGAAATAGCATTAGCACAGTTACAGGTTTATTATAGCTGGCCTAATATTAGATCAAAACCATTTGGTGGACTACAGCCAAATAATTCATTAGTATTTGCAAATAAGAATAAACCTGATGGAACTCCTGATTGGCAAGTAGTTAGTATTCCAACTAGCAGTTATCAGATAGAACAGATCAACGATGAATTTCAACGCAGAATTAAATCCATTACAGGAAAAGAATAAAAAATAACAATTACTGCTTACGAACCAACATTATCAGTGGTGATTGAAATAAATTCCCCTGATTATGTTGTAGATATTTATCAAAGTTCGATTAGATCTGTGTTGGGATGTCCTGATGTTGCACCAGCTTATCAAGGACCACCTGAACCAAAAATCGAGAAATTTAAAACGGATAAACGAATATTTTTAAAGCAACCAGAATATCAAAAAACTGAACGAAATTATGAAGGCTATTTCAGAATGAAATATATTACAGAACCTGGTATTGCAAAT
Source organism: Megalonaias nervosa (assembly GCA_016617855.1). Classification (NCBI taxonomy): domain Eukaryota; kingdom Metazoa; phylum Mollusca; class Bivalvia; order Unionida; family Unionidae; genus Megalonaias; species Megalonaias nervosa. The sequence continues at coordinate 79,416 of JAECUM010005300.1, forward strand.
GTAGATATTCCCGTTAATGAAGATTTCTTTAAAACATATTCAAATGATGTAAAAACTGAATTTCTAAATTATTATAATAATTTAGAAAATTTATTTTCTTCTATATCTCAACATTATTCTGAGGATATGAAACAACAAATAATCGAAACAATACATCATTTAAACGCCGTTGCAACAGACCTTGATCTTATCAATAAAACTATAATAAATTTTTTAATTAATTGTACAGCACCAAGGTTATTTATGAAACATTATAAAATAACAGCACAACAACTACCAACATTTATAATTCCCGGATTTAACTCTGAAGAGCTAAAGAAATCAGTTAATGATCTTATTGATGAACAGTTTAAAAGAATATGTGATTCATGGAGAAAATTAATTCCGCCACCAACCGTTCTTAAATATAATAACAATTCGGTCGTCGTATCTCACCTGATATTGTTAATATAACATCAACGATCGCAGTCAATCTAGTATGTGACGTAATTGATAGTAGTTATCAAGTAGATCTTTCAAAGTCTAACCAGGCCCAGCAAGGATATATATTGCACACATTCACACCTCAAGTGCCGCTCGGGTGGCTGATTGTATCTGAGCCAATTAATCAAATATACCTGCGTGTACATAATCCATTATTGTCAAGAATAAATTTCAAACTCACAGACGAGTCTGGAAACATCATTGACCTTCGTGGAGAGACGTTATATATTAATTTGTACATACGCTCGTAGAGTAAATATTATAATTAAGAGGAAAAAAAAAATAATGATTTATTTATAACAATATATCTGGGTAATAAAAATACTTTTATATTCTCTGACAAATAAAAGCATAAAACTTAGTAAATATTGCAGGTGTCGTACTTATACTAATGGAACCCAACAGTACATGTGATAGCGCACCAACATTGTTTTTGATAATAATAAGTATTTTTACATATTGTTCGTTTAGCGAATAAATTCTTTTGCAATCGGCGCATTATTCAGAAAATATTATAGATCTGAGAAAATTTACTTGTTTTATGTTATTTTTGCTTGTTTTTTGCTTGTTTTTTTAGTCAAATTTCTAATTTCGTACGGGTCAAACCCCCAGCGTTTCTCTAAACGATTTTCGTGTTTTTTGACATTTTTACGAAAAAATAACAAATTTCGAGCAAAAAACAGCAAATAATCATTAAAAAACGAGCAAAAAATGATCAAAATTATACATGTTTGGGAAGAAAATGTCAAAAAAACACGAAAATCATTTAGAGAAACCCTGGGGTTATTGCCCTCAGAGTTTTTCAAAATCTAGTCGATTTTCGTTGATTTTTGGGCACTTTTCATGCAAAAAACGAGATTTTCGAGCAAAAAACCGGCAAAAAACGAGGTTTTTGAACAAAATCAGCGAATAAAAAAACACTAAATATTTTAATCAGCACAACATGCTCTGATTTGTAACTGTAACGTCATTGCTTGTAGAATCCTTGGCAGGTCTCTATCTACACATTTATTATACATTTTCTCTCAAAACGCAGAAAAAAATTATTTTTTTCACTGATCTTCTCATGGTAATTGATTATATAATGAAGCACGATAACTCTGCTCTGTCTCTGTAGAGCAAATTAAACGATTATCTCCCTGTAATACATATTATTTATAATCGAGTTATTTCAGTCTCTATACAGACAAGATATATATCGTTTTAAAATAATTATTTAGTGATCTATCTGTTCTCTGTAAGCATCGCTGTTAGTGAAGCAGCAATTTGTAACAGAGAGAGATATTGATGCATATTTTGACTCTGATAACCTTAAATTCACGTCGTTTTATACAATGCGCTGAATCTCAAATCGAGGTTATTTTTAGCTCGTGTAACACATGTATTATTTATGTAACGAACGATAACTCGTGCATAAGATATAATATTTTATACAGTGTTGTATAAAATATATTTGGAAAATTAAAGTAAATTCACGTTACAGTTCTACAATAACTGATTTTATTCAGTATCTTGTTGAGTTAGCTATATAATAATTTTAAAACGTATATATTTATGAATTGGGAAGGTGGTGCAATGGTATAGTATTGTGTTCTCGTATTCAAGGTCCGTGGTTCGAGACTCGTGACTGCCACTTGGCGGCGTGGGCAATTTTGATGCCGTTTTCTAATTGGGGGGCGCAAGCAACCCTTGAGATTTCATGTACCCCTCACCACGTTGAACAACGTGGTGAGTGCATTTTTGCATTTACCCGGGGTTTGATTTGGAGGGGGGTTTACATGAAATCGTAATGCCTAGACTCTGTGTCTATGCGCTTGCGCCTCCCAAAATAAACAGTAGGGTGATGTGAGCTCGTGACCTTGTGACCTCACTGAAGGGTACCCACATAGGGACATTCAGAAAGAATGTCCGCTGGACCAAAAAGTCTCAATAAGATGCCTGTGGACCATAAGACAGGTCTTAACCATGAAGAGTGCCCATACAAAAAAAAAATCAGGCAATAGATGCCATATAAAAAAGGGACTCTTAGGATCTTATTGGTAAAGGCTTTACCAGCAGAAGGGACCCCAGTGGAATGGTAGACCGAATGTCATCGCTGCTGTTTATTTTTGATAAAATAAAGACCAAAGTTAATTATTTTTATTTTAAAGAAGTAAATATATATATAATGAACTATGAAAACATTAATGATATTATTTCTGCTATTGAAAAATTAAAACATGACGGAATAAAGATATCTGATAATCTTGATCCTCAAAAGATTATGTGTGATTTTGAATCATTACAACAACGAAAATTTGAAAATGAATACACATTACCTTCCAATTACAGATTCGTGAAATCAATTTATCAGTCTATGTTAGAATCTTTGGCAAATGGTAAACGACACACAGGTAAAGCTATTTACACCTTTTGCACGTTCAATCGAAAACATAAGAACTGAATTGTCTCAGGAGTACGAAAGAAAAAAGATTATGGACAATCGTATAATGCAATTGAGAAAGATTATGTTATCTGATTCTGTCAAAAGTGAAAGTGAGAGCAGCGACAGTGAAGGTGGACCTATAACTGTGGTGATTGCTAAACAAAAGCCTTGACAAAATTGACAGTCGAAATATATAGTAAAAATTTATTGTTTTGAAGATTTATTTGACGTATTCAAATATTATCTGCTGGTTGTATTTTATTGAATATGAAGATTTGTACGTTTTATTTGCGACAAATTGTACCGATCGTGGATGTATGCCAAAATATCTGGCTGCTGCGTTTATTGACGGGAAAGTTATTTCTTGGCCTGTTTCTGCATTTATGGCTTTAATAGCTCTCTTTTTGAATACTTTACACGCTCCTGTATTTCCACGTCTAGAATTCTGACTCTGTGTTGTAACTTGCAGATTAGATAAATGATTATTCTGGGGATTCCCATCAAAGTGGTCAACTACAAGTCCGTTTTTAATAATCCAAAATAACATTCAAAGATGAACCTATGTGAGAAATAATTTTTACTTCTACCAACACTGAATCTAAAATAACCAAATTTATCAAGACTACCGACTGGTTTTTTTTGATCGGCAGTTCCTGATCACGCCATCACGAGACGCTTCATAATTTTTGATGATCGGATGTGCTACAAATTCGTTTTGCTCCATTTATATAATAATATTATTTGTCTAAATCATTATTTTGAAATCTGGCCAGATAATCCATTGCGGTTTTTATAGGGGATTTACCTGATAATGTCAAGATATTATTTTTTTTGTCATAATAACGTTTCAGTTCTCTATATTTTTTACCGCCGCATTTTACACATAACTGAGTTTTTCCTCTGACTCCAATACCACACTGAACACATGGTTTTGGTCCTGTACTTCCATGTTTCATACTCTGCATGTGATTTCCGCAGTATTCGTTTACACATGGTTTATCACAATGAGAGATATGTCCAAGTTTAAGCCAAACGCACTTATTCCTTGTTTGAATCATTATATATATGTTTCGATGCAAGATCTAGCTTTAACGAATGCGGATATAACTAAAAGTATCCGTGAAGCCAAAAAGGAATTTCGTGACGATGGTGCTGCTCATGTATGGTCAACATTCAGGATCGGAAATACTGTTAATATTTTAATTAACTTTTCCTCGTTTGTCAATCATCATAACCACCTTGATAATCAAAAATATTTTATTTTAATAAATTTATTGTAAGTACAGATGACGATATTTGGATTATTCGTGATAAGCGTGATCCAGTCCATGTACAGTCGGGAAATAATATTGTTCTCTTAAATAATAAATCCAAACCTGGAATACTGACTGGTATTGATAAGCCGTATTAAGAACGAGTATATCCTGTGACTGCGTTTGTCTATGCAATATATCCGCTGAATGATAAACCTAACGTTGCGGATCTCAAACCGATGAGAGTGTCGAAAATAAACTGTGTAGCTGAAAGAGTTACAGAACATTTCACAAATGCGATACGTGGTAATGGCTTGACAGATTTACGTCGTAAAAAAATAAATACATGGGCAGAAACAGTTAAAGATACTGGAGCATCTATTAAAGATGTTGCTGAGCTGGGAAAGATATTGAAATTTCAAATAACAGTGAGGACGTTAACAGGAGAGATTTTGTATAAATCAAAATATGAATCAAGAGGAGCTTCGATAGATATCGTTGATCATAACGCACATGCATGGACTAATGCTGCAACAATATTTCCACGAGACAGAACGGTTAAATTTTATGGCGGTCATATATTTGATTTTATCAGAAATATCAGTAAAAGTGACCCTGTGTCTGTTAAATATTTCAAAGTTCAGAACATGATTACGATCAATTTGTACGGCCTAATGGTGATATTTATCGTACAGAATCTCTTCATGAAGAAATGAGAAATCTTGCGCTGAAATATACTTTTGACGATATCAAGGTTGGAGAATTATTAAATAATTGTTTTACCGTACCATCGGTTGCTGCCCATTTCGCTCAGGAGAAAAATTCATGGAAACCGACACGATCGGAATTTCTTGAAGACGTCCAGAAAAGTTGTATAGAATATGGACACGGTGGATTATGGAATACCAAATACGACTATAGTGACGTTATCTCAGTTGATATGGTAGCATGTTATCCTGGGAGTTTTCTTGGATATGGAGAATGTTCTAAATACTTTAAGAGATATGGACATCCATCACATGAGATGACCAGAGTAGCGATAAATGGACCCTTACCAGATTTTGACTTAACCGGATTTGCCTATATAGAATCATTCGAGTTCGCAGAAAATCTCCATGCTATTACTTGTGTTTGGTTTGGAAGACATTTTTCAGAAAAATGTTGGGTTCCATTAGTACTATTGCGATATATGCTTGATGCTGGAATTTTAATATCGTTGAGAGTAAATGAAGCAATTATATCGTATAGTCCACAGAAGCAAGTTTGGTTACCAGAACCTGTCGATGATGCCAGGAAAGAATTTCATGATCTTGACGAAGATGACCGTAAATGCAAGGACGATGAAAAACTTGCAAAAGATCTTGGTAGAAAGATAATCGGTAAATTTACACAAGGAGGATCATATGATCATAAACGACACTGTACAAGATTGATTATGGACGATGCTGAACTACATTTTATAATCGCTGATACAACGGAAAAAACACATTTATAAGCCGATGTAATGCTTATTTATCAGATGGAACCAAACTAGGTACGATTGTGAGCTATAATGATGGCGACTCACCGCAATTTACTCATTTAAGATCTTCGATGCTAGCTTATGTTTCGATAAATCTATTGTCGATGATAAATAGATTTCCTCGTTACGCTGTCAGAGTTGCTACGGATTCATTTTATATACATAAAAAATATAAGGATTTATTAAAACCGCTACTCGGTAATGGTGAATGGGGAACATGGAGGATAAAGCAAGAAAATATACTTAGTTATTCTGAATCTGCCGACGTTGAAATTAAGGAAATATATTACAAAAATAATAATCAAGTATCAAAGTCATCTGCACCATCTGTATACGATCCTGTGGCTAGACATAAGACTGTTTATCTTAATGGATGCGGTGGTTCAGGCAAAACAACTCGTGCGATTAAATTATTCATGAATAATAATTCAGATATAATTGTTTTGACACCTACACATAAATTAGCCAGGGAAATAAAAGAACGAGGAGTAAAATCATGTACATATCATAGTTTTTTTAGATGGTGCGGAGACACATGGACTCCTGAACGAATGGGTGAGAAATATATACCTAAGTATATTATATGGGACGAGGTAGACACGGTGTCGTTAGAAATATTAAAAATATTCCTTGAATGGTTATTGACTAAAAATACTGCTGTAATAATGTGTGGCGATCATGGTCAACCACCACCCTTTATTGGACAGTCACCACATGAATGGCTGAAGAATAATGTAGATTATTATGAAGAAATAAATGATGACTATAGAGCTATTGATGAACCGCTGAAAGAACTTAAAAGATTAATCAGACTACAGCCAGATAAAATACAATGTGAGATAATGCGTAAAGTAATTCCAGAGACTAATATGAATGATTTTTTGAATTTATGGAAACCTGCTGATTTGATAGTCGCAAGTAGAAAGATAGTTCGTGATGAACTACAGGAGAAATTATTTCTGTTACATAAAGAAAAGTTTTCAGATCTACCTGTACCTTTGTGTTATCGCCCAGCAGATACTCGACGACAGAATATTGAAATTGAAATTCCTGGTGCCTTGGTTCCACCAAGGATACAAAATCTTGTACTGAATGATATTGTTTTGGTTGCTATTGATGTTGTTGAGAGTGCATTGAGCATGGATAAATCTCCATGGACGTTAGGATACGCTATAACGATCCATTCTTCACAGGGTTAACTATTTCTGATACAAATATCTGGATTGTAGATGATCGGATCGAATGGTCGAATTTAGTCTATCTCGCAGTATCTCGTGTCAGAAGAATATCTCAACTACATAGGGTTATTATAAATTTTACAGAAAATAATGATCAAACTGTTAATAATGACATAATAAAAAAAAAAAATATCTGGTTATAAACAATGTGACAAAAAAAATAATCGTGATTTTGATATCGATACTGAATTTATTATAACACTAAAACAACGACAGAATAATCATTGTGCAAGTTGTAACTGTAATATGTTGTGGCAATATTCGAATAATAATCCAAGACAATTTACCGTAGACAGAATTAATAGTGATCTTGGTCATATACGTGATAATGTGATGCTGACCTGTCTCGAATGCAATCGACGTAGAGGTTCTGGTTATGTAATTGTATGTCGTGGTAATTGTGTATCCGCAGGAATTACTTGTAATTGTTCACGCACAAATCCACGTTGAGGGGCTGTAGAATCTAGTCTGTAGATTGGAGGTCTACCAGTGGATCTAACCACGCTAGAAATTGTATGTGTAGTCACGCTCCAGATAGGATCAGTTGCTCTTTTTTTACCACTTTCAAGTTCACCAGGTTCATATAAATATCTTACAGTTACATTACCTAATACTGGTTGTTCACGGCGTTGTCAGTTATCGCTACGGGGTATATATTTTTTTGTAATTGCATTAGAAGGTTTCATGGAAGTTGAACGATTAATTTCATTATTTAATGCAGATATCACACTTGGTAACCTTGCAACCCATTCACGAGATCGCTCACCGGACTTAAAGTCAGTAGATATTTCCTTTGCATATTGGTATCCAAATAATCGCTCAGCAAGTGTTCGATTAAATCGTTCAACGATAGCCTGATCACGATGAATTTCAGTATGTCCTCGTCTGATTTTAACGTTATGTCGATTCATCAACGATAATACTGCACCAAGAAATTCTTTGCCAGGATCAACCTGTAATAGCTGTGGCCATCGTAGACCACCACGTTGATAAATTCGCTCAAACGCAGATGCGACTTCAGATGCTGTCTTTGTTGATAATGGTTCCGCTTCTTTATATCTACTTGCAACGTCAACAACAGTTAATGCGTATTTGTATGTGCGTGATTTTCGTCCACGTGTTTTAATAGTATCGTGTGGTAAAAAGAAAATATCTGCTTGATGAACTTCATTGGGAGTATTGACATCAAAATGTGCGTATTGAATTTTTTTAGGTGGACGTAGATAGATTTGCCATATTGCCTGTCGTGCTAACCACGCTGCAGCAACAACGCGTGAGACTTTTGCTGCTTCAGCAAGTTTAGTAATCGCTGCTTTGCCTCTCCAATATCCTTTCGGGGAATAATAAATGGATTCCATTATAATAGTTATATAATTAATTACCAGCCCCTAGCATTATTTTACCTTTCATAGCAGTTTTTATTAGAAAACTAGCGAGTTTTTCTCTGAGAGATTTATTAGGTATAGAATTTAACGCATGAATCAATTTCACATCTGCGAGATGCCGTTGCTGCAAATCTTTACTTTTATACGCAACATCATGAACATCACATGCTTGATCAATCTTATTTACTGGATGCTCTCCTGGTCTTGGTTGATCTTGATCATCAAGTCGGATATCAAATCGAGTTCCAGGGCCACAATAATTATATCCAGGAAGGTGTTTCTCACCGGGGTATTTAGCCCATGAAACTCCTGGTAATTTCCCTAATGAAGCGGCTATATCACCACCTGACACTTTGTGTCCGGAGATAAATTTATATTTTTGTGTGCCACATTTTACACATTTACCTGTAATTGCACGTCTTTTATTTTTTGTTGTTATCGTTGTCAATCCAGTGGTGGATGTGGGTACTCTGCATCGAACGCAATATAAACTCATATTATTTATTATATGGATATAATTGATTTCTCAGCGACATGAAAACAAGAACCAATAAAGCACCATCCAGCACTTCCAAATTCTATCAGAATGATTATAATAGGTCCATCTGGATCTGGTAAAACACAATTATTACTTAATCTGATAATGAGGTGGATGAAGTGGGACAAATTATATTTAGTGGCACCATCTGTAGATGATCAAAGATGTTATGAAGTATTTAAAGATTTTAATCAAAATGCAAAATTACTGAATGAAGATGGCAACGATATTGTTGATTTTATCACCGATATTGATGAAGTCCCATCCGTAGATGACTTAGATGGATTCATTAATAATCTCGTAGTATATGATGATGTGATGACAAACAATCAAATCCAGCTAGAATATTTTCTTGAGGTAGGCATAAAAATACTGACGTGATTTATGTTACACAACGATATACGCAAATACCTAAAGTAATCAGAGATAACTGTAATATTTTGGTTGTGTTTAATGGAGTAGATAATTATACTTTACAGAATATTTATTATACTTGGTGTTCAGGGGATATGGATATGATTAAATTTAAAAACTTCTTTTCAAAAGCACAAGCTGTTCCGTTTGGATTTATAATAATAAATCTACATGACCCAAGATCCTGATATCGTATAGGTCTGGATAAAATCTTTGGTTAATTTATAGCAGCAGAGAGGGTGAATAACCAATACTGAGTGACCAACGCGTAAATGAAATTGCATAAAAATTTGAAAAAAATACGTCAGCGATGGATAACAAAACTGAGCTAACCCAAACGATTTATTATCCGTTCTCAACCATATGGAAATAGTATCGGTTAGAGGCTTTGGTTTAGCGTCATTGACCTTGTTATTTTAGCCTTCGTAGGAAGGTTTATTTTTTCAAAAATAAGGTCTCAGCCAAATGGTCTGTTCACCCTCTCTGCTGCTGCCCTACATGATTTAAAGTGCTTGCAGTCAAAGTCATGCATGATATGGACAAGTAAGAGCAGCACATGAAATTTTATGTTATTAGGATTTGAAATCCAGTTTTCAAAAATGGGCCGTAGTTTAACTAAGTAATGGCATCATACTCATACAAAAAATCTCATGAAAAGAAATCCAACAATCTGTGTTAAAGCCCCAACTGAATGCTGCCGTTACATGCAAAAAGTTGTATCTGCCAAATCATCTGAATAATACTGTATCATGAAAGATACTGGACTTAAATATCGTTGGGCTCCATTAAAACCAGATAACTTCAACATTTCATTACATTATGGGCCATGTAATATCTCCCTCAAACTAAGAGACCCTGACATTTTCTTGCATGTGTACGAATCATATTTAATCAAAGGTTGATCAGCAACATCAGTCAGTCAACTGATACGAGTCCAAAGCTGGAACAAGATTTGATGACATCTCTGTTTAACATATGTCAACACCACACTATGTTGGATTGTCTTCAGCCCAAGTTCACTCTTCAAAGTATTCCAGTACCCCAGCTGATCACCAATATTCACCAGTCTTGTTTTTACCTAATGCATGTTTTTTCTTCTCAGATCCACTTAAAAAGTGGGCATGCCTCTTTTCATCCTCTCTTGAATCAGTTTGTGTGGCACATGTGAATGTTCTTATTAGATTAGTCTCTAATGGAATTTGTGAAATGTATCACATCTACTTTTGGAGCACTCTCCAAAAAGAATGTAAGTATGAACGACTTCATTGACTTAATTAAGGGATGGCACCTCTTAATTCTAAACTGAATATCTGAACATTGTTTAAACCCAACATTTTGATTATTTCAAAAAATGGTTTATGTCAGGCAACTTTTCAAAGAAATAATTTCCATCCTTCCAAACTTAATTTGGAAGAATGGGGAAATTTATGATAAATGGTCCTTTAAAGTTTCCTGTGAAATGAAAATGTAGATGGCTGGAAAATTGAAAGTCATAACTCAAACAATGATAAAAAAAGTTGAAAATAAAATTTGAGGTTCTGATAATATAAAGCAGCATACTAAATTTAGATGAAATTTAACAATTCTTAAATCGAGTTAGGCTGCAGAAACCATTTTTTGAAGGGATATCAGAGGCTGTAATTCCTACAAATGATAATGTGGAACACTGGAAATCTAATTCATTCAAAATCTTGTAAGTATAAAGCTACATGCCAAAACTGGTTGAAATCTAACTATTCTTGGAGAAGTTGTTTTTGGAAACCAAAGATGGGAAATGCTAGAAATCAAACTTGTGCAAGGTACCATCAAATTTGATTAAAATCCAACAATCCTTGGTGAAGTTATGATACAGAAACAAATTTGAGTGTTGGAAATTGGCCATTACTGTAAATGATGTAATATACTGGAAATCAACCTCATTTAAAGGTCTTATTATTATATAAGCAGTGTCATTCCAAATTGGTAAAAATACAATGATTAGTACAATTATGGAGAGGAAACCAAAGTCGAGGGAGGTAATCAGAGGCTGCATCTCCTGTAAATGAAATTGTGTATTGCTTGAAATCAAATTCATTAAAAATCTCATCAGTATAAAGCATCACATCAGATTTGGTTGATATCCAACAAACATTAATAAAGTTATGTTGCAGAACCAAACTGAGTATGATGGAGAATTAGGACGTAACAAATGGAGGAAATGATCTGGAACCACTGAATCTCACCCATTCAAGGTTTTGTTGATACAGAGATGCATGCTAAATTTGGTTAAAATTAAGCTGCACAAACAAATGCAAAGATGATGGCCAGACAGGGACAAAATCCTCAACGTTAACAAAGTCACATTGCAGAACCAAACTGAATATGATGGACAATCGGAAAGTGACAAGTCCTGCATCTTCACTAGCGAAGGTTCTGATAACCCTATCTACACCTTGGCGTATCAAGCAGATATTTCTGAGCTTCAGGTCTGTGAATTTCATTTGATAGTGGCAAGCCAAAATTAAGTTGTTCAAATTTGAACACTGTTCCTACGTGATCAAGACAAGGGGAGTAACTTAAGAATCAATAGGAAGATCACGGAGTACACAATTTGAATGGACTGACAAATAAGCACTTTTCCATTACCGGTCCATGTTTGCACAAATACCTTTCACTCAAACAGACCTGTAATGGCCTCCCTCTGGTACATATTCATACTTTCGATGTAAAACTTACAAAGTATCCTTTTTAGGTCAATTGCCACCACCGTTTTCAGCCGATATACAATGCAACATGCTAATGGTTAAATGGCATTACATACTAAGGGAGGCAACACATGAAATCCAATAGATGTCGCTAGGACAAAGCACCGATATAGCTGTTCGATCTGCAAAGGTGTAGATAGGGTTATTGGAACCTTGGCTAGCGAAGGTGCAAGTCCTGTAAATGATGAAAAACCAATCTCGCTCATTAAAGGCCTTGTCAATAAAAAACTGCATGTTAAATTTGGTGCTTTCAACATATTAAATCTTCAAACTATAGTGAGCCTTTTATTTATATGCATGTTTTCAACATATTTACCATACATTTTAGGTTCAATAGCAAACAAATTGTGTTATATATTGTTGAAAAACAATTCTGGAGAAGTGTTAAATTAGTTTTTTATGTAACTATGATGCACTGACTTCTTGTACAGCAGTTTTATTCATGTACACAATGCAAATTCACATACATTACTCATCTATGGTAGTTTTTCTCAGCTTCATTTTGAACAAATGCTTATAGCAATATAGCAGCTGCACCTCCCAATGAATTATGCACACAGATGGGTTGATTTCATAGAAATATTGCTTAATTTGATACCATGCAGGTTATTTTAGGGGCAAAAATTTGAGCAGATTTTATAAAAAAGAAAGTAACATTTTCAAGCAAATTACAGTTTTGACTGAATGTGTTATAAAATGTTGAGTTTACGTGGTCGTCATGACCCTGCATCTGTAGTGCATTGTTTGTCGTGCATCCATCAACATATGCTATTTTCAATACTTCTGAAAAAGCACTGGACCAATTTGAATCAAATTTAGCAGAAAGCATCCTGGCATGATTGGATTTCAGATCTGAAGTCCACCATCAGATGTGATCACCATCATTTAAAAAAAAAAATTAATTTGATCAAAGCATTCTCAATTGGAAGTCACTGAAATGTGAAATGTGTACAAATATTGATCTGCCATCAAATATAGCCACCATTACTAAGATAAAAAAAAACAACCTTTTAACCTCTTCTCAAAAAGTGCTGAGCAGAAGTTTACAGAATGCAACATCTTGGAATCAAGGGAATTCAATTTTGTATACTGCTCCGGTGGCCTAGTGGTTACAGCGTCCGCCTCGGATGCGGGAGGTCATGGGTTCGAACCCCGGCTGAGTCATACCAAAGACTTTAAAAATGGAACTAACAGCTGCCTCGCTTGGTGCTCAGCATTAAGAGGTTAGTGTTAGGACTGGTCAGCCTGGTGTCAGGATAATGTGACTGGCTGGGACATCATGCCACACGTCTGCGGCATGATGCCCTAGTGCTAGACATCACTATAACTGTCACACTGCAGACATCATAGCGATATGACTGGAAAATTGTTAAAGCTACGTTAAAAATCTAAATCACACACACACACACACTCAATTTTGTATACATATTATTCTGATCCACTGAATATGGTTGCCATTATTAAAGACAGACAGAAAGCTTTAAATTACTTATCAAAAACAGCTCAACAGAATTTGAGCAATCTGATAGAAAGTATCCGGGCATAAAAGGCTTTCAGTTTTATATAAATGCTGGCGATTTGCCTTCAAATTTGGCAAATGTTTATATACATGTACAACAAAATAAAGATTTGTAAGAAGAAATGTTTAATACATGCCTTATAAGAAAATAAAGATTACATAAGTATACTGCATTCTCTCTACATTCATAGCACTCTATATTTATAATTACAAATATTCCTCCATGTCAGGATGTGTTAAATATAAAGTGAAAAAGAATTTACAAAATATAAACAATAAATTCATTACCTGAACACATAATAATTTGGTTCTCTTTACGAAGATTACTCATGAGGTAGAAACTAAATGAAACACTGTACATGACTGATGATTTTTGTGTTAGGCTGATCCCAGCTTACTGGTAAGTAAATCTATGGCAGGCTGATCCCCACATAAGACAGTATTCTGAGTTGATCCCAAAGTAAATGTGTGCTCACTGATCCCTTTATAAGTGTACTCTGGATTGATCCCAGATTAAGTAGAACAAAGCAATGCTGATCCCAGCAAGAAGAAAATATTTTGATTTTCAATTACAATTTGTATTCCAATAAAAACTTATCACCTGTGATGATCCCAGTGTACAAGACTTCTATAGTCTGGGCTGATCCCAGATACAGGAGGTGTTGGTGGGGGTTAATGGCAAAGAGCCTCTGATTAAAACAGTACAAGAAATGTAGTGTACATGCAAGGCATTTATATTATTAGTAAAGAATACGAATATCCAATTAGGGAAAAGAGCCTTGCCAATGGCAGCCCCATGATAAAGTATTAAAACTGGAGCAATGAAAGTATGAGGGCAAACCCCACTACACAAGCACCAAAGGCAGTGTTGAGGTGGTTGTGGGTAAGTGCAAATCCAGGAAATATAGCTGAATGCCAAGACTCCCAAACCATTGTAATTTCTGATGGCCAAAGAAAGTGATCATGTGGTACAACATGACAAAGTAATACTACATGCACACCATCTACGTTGATGTTTAACTAACTGATGCCGATGATGAATAGTAGGAGAGGTTTTTATCATGTACTGGTACACTGAACATAATTCTACAACTAGACCCAAGTAAACATTGAGTTAAGGAGCAATTAATAGCTTCTTGCATTCACTGTCTGCAGCCCAATTTCAATGTACAGTGGTCCCCCTCATAAATGACCCCCTGACCAGCAGCCACCCACTGTTTACAGCCAGAATCTCTTGGCATTGACGAGTTTGTGTTCAAAAGTACCCCTCATGAAAGCCCACCCCACTAACGCGACCAGCAGCCAACACATTAGTCCAAAAAATGTAAACTTTGCGCCTCACAAGTGGTCACATTTTGTTTTAATGTGTCCAGAACTAATATTTAATTCATATGATAAGGTCAGTAATCTCATTATCTTCACCAACGTCTGTTTCCTGGTGTCAGATCTTCGTTAATGAAAGAGGTGTTGGCTAAAGTACACGTACCACTAAGGTTAAAATTATTTAATTAACGTCTACATTTATAGGAAATGTGCTCAGCAATGTTGTGATAGAGTTTTGGGCTTCACGGAATAGCTAAGTTTTTTCTTTGATTATTACGACTGGACATAATTGTCATGATTATAACATTGTCAGAATGTGCTAAATATAGATTTTGTAGTTTAACAGTACACTAGGAGAATTTAACCTTGAACATAACAGCTGATTACAGTATAACCATGTAACCATGCTATAGCACGCTCCATTATAACCCAAATTCAGATATAACACGGTTGTGGCATGGCTCCCAAAATTTCAGATACATGTTTTTCTCATACACGAAAGTTTTCTTTTTGTCTTTCTTAAAAAGTATGAAAAGTAATGTGTAAAAAGTTTATTCTCATTTTTGGGGAATAGATCATGTATCAGTTCTAATATAAGATCATGGCATAGCTCCTACAATTTCATATGTATTTTTCTCGTACTCCCCCAAAACGTTTTCTTCTAAAAAGTATGAAAAATAATGTGTAAAAAGTTTATACAGGGATCATGCTGGGCTTCGCCAATGTTACAAACTGTGATTTATATTCCTTACTGGCAACAAAATATACCATCTGGCAATTTTTTCCTGACATTATTTATTGTTTAAACTTGTATATACAACCTTGGGTTTGGAGTGAAGAAATTCAGAGGCATCATGAAAGAAAGCTGCAAACGAGATATAAAATGCACTGGAATTTATTATCTATTTTTAGATAAACAAATTTTTTGTTCAATTTGACAGACCATCTTAACAGTGCATTGTTATATCATAATCCGCTTATTCTGACGCCTGGCCTGAGTACTGTATGCTGTGAGATCTCTACATTTTTTTTTTAACATTTTTGGTAATGGAGATCAATTCGACGTGGGCCTATCTCATAATGATCTTTCAGAATATGAAATACTGTCGGATTATTGGCTGCTCGCTAGTAATTAATATATTTATTTTGATTGACCTCTCTACGTGGGTGGCAAGTCAGAACACTCATATTTTCTGTAGTAATCCCTGTCAGAACAGAACACCTGTGTATTCATCGTCTTTTGGCCTTTTCTTAAAAAGATTTCTGATGCATGCATGGAAGGCAGCATCACTCCATCACCCGAAATGTCCCTCCAAAGAAAAAAAAAATGGAGATCTACTTGTTGGTCTATCTATGCTGTTTGAAGGCAGGAGAAGTAACTGCTACAATTGCCCAAATGATGGCTAATTGCTTTTGTTTTTAAAATGTACCCAGAAAGAAATAGTTTTGCTGAAACTTAATCAAAGAAAACTAATCACCTTTGAAGCACCGATCGTTCTGCATAAATACTAAGCAAATAAAAAAATTCAGTCTCAATCAATGTTCTACAATTATTTAATGTTGGCACTGCAATACGAAACATACATCTGTTTGGTCCTCCAAAGCTGTCTTTAGTGGTAACTTCAATGACACATGTACCCTTCATCAAAGAAACTGACTACAATCTTCAATAAAACCAAATAACCTTTCATCAAAGGAAGTCAGCACCAAACTTAATAAAAGCAACAAAATGTGATATATTGTTGCATTTTCCAAAGTGACTGGAACACGTTTATTGTGCCATGAAAGTTTCATGTTTTGCAGGAAAAAATAAGCTTTATGGTCACTACAAATAGCAGCATAAACGCAAATTAAATTTCCAATCTTTTGAAACCACAGATAGATGGCCAAGTTCAATGAAGATTGGGTATCTTGCAAAGATGTTTGTTAAACATTATAATTTGTTCAAGTTTTCATTTCCCTATCAATAACTTCATCCCCTGGGTAGCCTTGGCAAGATGATATTGTCTCCAGTTCATCAAAATCTAGGCCAATTAAAGTACATGTACATGTAGCATGTAAACAGCTACAGCCCTGTGCTACTTGCAACAACTGTATTGAATTGTTAAGTGACAATCGGATATAGATAAAAATGAGGACTACGTGTTATGGGTGTTTTTTAAAGGGATGTGAGTCTTGCATTAATTTTATAACGTGATCTATACTCGAATTCATGGATTTATTACATACAAGTGCAGAACTTAACAGATTATGGAATGTAATACACAAATGTAAATTGTCAATATACAAGTGTTTTTCAGATTAGTTTTTGCACCCGGTTTTATTACCCCCCTCCACCTGCAATATTTTAGGTAAATGCATCATTTTCTTCAGCTAACTGGCTTGGTTGGTTATAACAAGGTCTGGTCTATAACTGTACCAGACAAAAACCAAAAAAATCATGCGACGGTACATGTATTACTTCCTTTATAAACAAAGCATTTCGCCGACTCTGCGAAAGTTTTGTCTGCATAATTAAATAGCAATACTGTACAATTAGCAACATAAAAATAAATCATTACAAAACTGTAACATATATATATCATCATGTAAATGGAGAATTTTTGACGACAATGGGGAGAGTTTAAGAGTTCTTGCCGAACAATTTTATGTTCGGAAGACTCAAATAAACAGCATGGTAACAGATAAGGAGAATATTCTGCAGCAGTCAGAAAATGGATTAAATGGAAAGAGAATTATTTTAAATGCTAAGCAATGTATGTACCAAGATTTAAATGACATTTTGAATGGTTTTCAATGCAAATTCCAACAATAATAAGAATTATTAATTTATGTTAACTTGGAATAAGTCTGTTCTTAAGAAGAACCTTTTTAATGCTACTTTTAAATGAAGATAGTCCCCCTCTGGAAAGGCTACCTGTCTTAAACGGCCACTTTCCTAATGCAGAAGGGGTGGCCGTATATGGAGGGAATCACTGTACATGTATGCAACCTGTATAGAAGTGTTTATAACTAGACTTCTTACACTAATCTACAAAATATCCAGTTGTCTGGTTATCAGTAGGATAAAGCCTTTGTTTTAACCTGGTTATGTGTAAGTTGTTTATAAAAATTAAGTAATTATTATTTAGTAAAATGAAGAGTAACCTTTAACAACTTCAGTACAAAAACCACTTAACAAATTTTGACTAAATATGACAGAAAGCATTCTAGCAACAAGGGCTTACACATCTGTAGAATTACAAATGATGCTGTTCTGCAATCAAATATAATTGCTGTCACTAAAACTGGAAAAACCATTGAATAACTTTTTGTCAACAAGACACCAGTGGGCCCGAGATTGCTAAACCTCTGCTTAAACAGCCAAAACGAAAAAGCAGTTGGCCTTGAAGTCTGGGTCAATATGAAGTTCTTCCAATGCAGGGTTTGAACCCTGGCCGAGCCATACCAAAGACTTATAAAAATGGTATTTACTGCTGCCTCACTAGGCGCTCAGCATTAAGAGGTTAGTGTTAGGACTTGTCAGCCTGGTGTCAGGATAATGTGACTGGGTGGGACATGATGCTGTCTGCAGCATGTTGCCTCAGTGCTAGACATCACAATAAACTGCCACACTGCAGACATCATAGCATATGACTGCAAAACTGTTAAAAGATACATTAAAAATCCAAATTACACACATACACACGTGCAGTTGATTGCACGTTTATGAAAACTATTGTCTGAAGGTTTCTCAAGTTTTGTATCTAATCATCCATATTTACGGGCACATCAGCATCATTTGTCCAATACTTTACGACCTCTATATCTGGATACTTTGTGTCATAGTTGGTAGAATCCTGTTGAGTGGGTTTTCGAAATAAAGTTATGTAAAGGTTTTTATATTTTTAGTAATGGTGACCATATTTGATGGAGAATACCGTAGGCATTATTTGTAGTACCTAAAAGTCCTTCCCACTAAGATGCTTTCAGATGAGCTAATAAGGAAAGACTGACCAATTTTGAAAGAATGTATCCGGTTAGCATAAAGGCCATTCAGTATTGGACAAATGATGCTTGCTGATCTGCAATCAAATACAGATAAAGATTTTGTAAAATGGAGAAACCTTGTAATGATTGTTTCAGTAACATATGCAATCAACAGCACTGAAAGAAATTTGTACAGAAAACATCCCACTGATCCAGATTTCTTGGCCAACTGCTTTTGTATTTTACTATCAGGCAGAGGTGAACCATGTCACTTGTTCTTATTTTAGCACATTGAAAATGTAAAAAAAATTACATCAAGAATAAATACATGTTTGAAACTTTATATTTAAATCACATTTAACAATAAATTTATACATACATGCACATATTTAAAAATAGATGCTAAAATCAATCCCATCCAAAATCTTGATAATCATAACCCAATATTTCAAGTTCAATAAAAATCGCATATTTAAAAATTGATGCTAAAATCAATTCTATCCAAGATCAAGATAATTATAACCCAATATTTCAAGCTGAATTAAAATCAAATCAGAATTATTTTCTTCCTGAGTTGTAACATTAGATATCCTCATTAAACACTGTAGAACCCATCTAAGCTCTTGATGATATCAGCATACATTCCAAATCTAATCATTATTAAATCAGATCATAAATATAGCCTTCAGAGTGGTAAAAAGTTCAGCAAATCAATGTTCATCTCATTAATATAAATAGATCTTACTCATTATGGAACTTGTAAAAAATCTTGATGATATTCCAAGTTTGTTCAAAATTGGATCAAAGATATGTCCTCCAGAATGATGACATGCTCACTAAAACTGCAAGATCTCCTTATTTTGTGCTGATTTCACCTATTTCTGCAAACTTCTGAGATCTTGATGATATAAACCTATATTCCAAGTCTGATAAAAACTTGATTTAAAAAAAAAAATATATGGTCTTTGGAGAAGTAAACTGCAATGTTCCTGAAAATACAATGGGTGAAAGGCCATATTAAGGATCTTAAGAAAATCATGCATATAAAACTCTTCTTTAAATGTCCATTGTTTTCTTCATGAATTCAGTCTATTTGGCTTATACAGAAAATCTGGTGAATGGTTATCGGACCAATATATTTACTGAAAGACAGGCTTTTAAAACTTCGGCAACAGGATATTACCTGGAATTTAAACTAATATGTATAGCCCACAAATGCCTGCTGCAGTTAGATCCAAGTCTCATTAATTCAATTTATGCACATCTGACTTTCACTTTAATAACAAATCATGAGTGAGAATTAATTAATATTTTCCCAATCAAAGTCATATTCCTCTGTCCAAGAGTTTGGTCTGTCTGACAATTTACTGGGTACAGTGCAATTCCGATTAAGAAGCTCAGTGTGTACAGTGTTACCTTTTTTTATAACACTTTTCATGAACCAGAAAAAAAATGACCTACTCCGCAAGCGAGAAAGCCTTTAACTGAGGCATGCTTCAATGAAGCTATGTCCTGATAATGCATTAAAACACAAAAATTGTTGAGCATATAATGATATGAAATTACATTATAATTGGGTCTCATGAGCAAGAACTAAAATAAATTAAGCCAGAATAATAGGGTCTGAATAACTTGAGTCATGGCCATACCTGTGTTATAAGAGGTACAGAATACTGAGAAGATTTATAGTGAGGGAAACTTATTACGCTATCACACAGTTCTCAATAGTCCTTCATGCTGACTTCAATTATTAACAAATCATCTTAACAGTGCTTAATGGCAAAATCAGTTCTACATCACTTACTTAAACAGTAGTTTCTTTCAATACTCGAACTTTTCTTGTTGCCATTTTATTACCAGCACTACTGTTACTCTGCTGGAGTCTGCGTGACTCGACAGAATTGGAATTATGTTGCCAAGTTTGAGCACTGTCACCGTGCTGATCTCTCAATGAAGCTGTCTTCCCTATGGGTACTTTAGGTGGTGTTGTTTCTCTGTCATTACTGTTATTTTGTGGATGGCTGGACAACATCACTGCTATTGGATGATTTTCAACCCTGCTACTAAGCTGATCTCTCTTTGAAGATGTCTTCACTCTGCGTATTTTTAGTGGTGATGTCCCCCAAGCAATACTGTCAATTTTCTGCTGATGTTTGACTAATGCTAAACGATCTTCAATGCTGCCATTATGCTCATCTCTTGGCAAAGTTTTCTCCACTGTGGGTACTTTAAGTGTTGTCTCACTGTCATTGCTGTTACTTTCATGGTTTTTGGCAGTTAGCAAATAATTTGAATTGTGTTGCCAAGCCTCAGAACTGTCACTATTCTTATATGTCTGTGAAGGTTTCTTCACTCTGAGTATTGTAGGTGGTGTTGCTTCACTGTCACTACTTTCACTTCGCAGATGCGTGGAAGCAGCAGAAAAATTTGAATCATGTTGCCAGATATTAACAGTGTCACTGTACTGTTCTATCCTTGAACCTGAATATTCCAACTCCGGTCTCCAAAGCCCTGGACTGTCTTCAAGAAAAATCATGGAAACTTCATGCTCTTCATCACTGTGATCATCACTATGTCTATTTTCCCATAGGTTGTGTGCATTTTTTGTTTTATCTTTGGTCTGATTTTGGTCCTTCTCACTTGATACATTTGTAGACCTTGATGTTTTAGTAGATGGATGACTGGTTTTACTTGATTCCTGAATTACATTCTTTGGGTTGTCCCTGACTGCCATCCTTGAGGGTCGAGTTTGCGACTGGCCTGTGCAATGCTGATGTCGTCGTGTGGCTGCAGCTCGTATACTGATACAAATGCTCTGTAGCTGTACGCTACTGTTGGTGCTCCTGCTACCAATATTATGACGAAGTTGTCCTGGTGAAGATTTTTTTGTGACAGGAGAACCTCGAAGTTTTACATCCTGATGAAACATCTTCCAGTCTTTCCACAAGCTGTAATTGTGACGCACTGCTACCTGGAAAAGAAAATTGTCTCAAGCAATATCAGTGATTATTTGATCAGACTGCATATTGTTGTGGACAAATAGAAAAAAAACTTGCCTTTATTTCCTACAAACAACTAGAAAAAAACCCAACAAGAAACAAAACACAAGTCGGAAACAATGTTCCCTGTTGAAAGTTCTTATTACTTTGGACCAATGAATTGATTTAATTTCATGTACCTGAAGTAGGCTTTATGCTGAATGATGGCTTGCATTCATTACAGAAAAATGAGTGCTGTATCAGGAAAGGAAAGGAAAAATAGACGATAATCTGACTCCATTTGTTTCATTATTTAGATCCTTTCTCCTGGAACAGATTTATGAATTATCAAAATATTCTAGCCCAGAACATGCACAAAATGACACCTTTTGCAAGGAGACCAGTTGATTACTTTAAGTCAACCTTTATATGCAAATGATATGAATTTGTTTCTGAGATATCAACACACACACACACACACACACACACACACACACACACACACACACACACACACACGCACGCACGCACGCACGCACGCACGCACGCACGCACGCACGCGCACACACACACACACACACACACACACAAGCACACACTCAAACTTAAACTGTTACTTTAATTCATCGGCTTGGAAAGGGGGAGGTCCTACTTTGTTCATCCAAAATGTATACAAAATCTATCAATGGGTTGGGAAAATAAAAGCAAATCAAAAAACTTTAGCCATAATGATTCATCCCAAAAATGAAGAAAATCCATCATGTAGTTTAAGAAATATAAACAAACAATTTTAACCAAACCCTTAACACAAATTTTCTACAACATGACTTGGCAGTCAAAAGAGTGAGCAAGTGTGTGACAGAAAGAATTAGCATCATAATGATTCATCCCAAGTTTGAAAAAAAATCCGTCACAGGCATATAAATAAACAAATAAAACAGGAGCATCATGAATGGCACATTATGTGCCTGCCCATATATAATAATCCTCCATACAGATAAATAATTCTGAAGAAACCATTTTTCTTCTTACAGTCAGAGTGACCTTGATATTTGGGTTTTTGTTTTACCACAAAATCAATAGGTTTCTTCCTTACTGCAAATGCAGTCCATGCACAAAGTCTGACCCAGTCTGTGATGTTCAAAAATCCCACACCAAAACTGCCTACCCTTCTGCACATGAGATTCTCACGTGATTCTAATTCGGTTAGTCTCATGTGCATTTTAACATGCATATTAGGGTAGAACTCACGTGAGCAAATAGATTCTAATAAGAAAATCACATGTGCAGGAATTGTTAACATAAGCAAGATCTTGCTCACGTGAGCAAAAACAATGAAAAACAACTATAGTATTTAGTTTTTATTGAATACATACATCTTTTACAAGAATTAAACATAGTAAGATCACATTCAGATCTAGTAATCACAAGCATATTTGAGTGCAATTGATCTTTTAATAAGGTTTCTCACACGAGAAATATGACAACTAGTGTACGTATGTATGTATGTATGTATGTATGTATGTATGTATGTATCTATGTATGCATGTATGTATGTATCTGTTATATGTAATACATCATATTCATTCTACAAACTTTAAGGTCATAATGAAAGATACTGCAGGAAATTTGCTTCACATGAATACCTTTCTTCACTGTTCCAGAAAATTCAAAGCAAACAAAATGTGTAATTAACATTACTGCTTCTGAATGTCATTATGTATACGCATTCATATGCCAGTATTGAACAATATTTTCACTTGGAGACTGTTCTCTTTGAATCGAAGCAATTCCTGTTGACCATTACGTTAGCAGGCTCTTATAATTTTGTACTGCTGAAAAATGAAACCTGAAATGGAAATGAAAAAGTTGGTAGTTTTTTTCTGATCATTCTGGAAGGTGGATTTTTGTACATTCATTTGACAAGGTAAAGGCAAAATACATAATTGTTGTTTGGATTAGATGGCACTTTTAACACAGTGTCTATCTCATACTGTAAAAATAGGAACCAACCGTCTTTCCAAGGACACACTTTGGCAGCCAACCCAGCCTGAAAATGCATCCCTTGGACTATGAGTCTAATTGCTCTACCAATACAGCTACCACAGTTCAACAGCAAACATATAAACTGCACTATTGATGAGATACATGCAAGTCACATCGCATATTCCAAATCTGACTACTTCTTGATAAAGATGCCAATGGGTTCCTGGGCACTCTCCCAATGATAACAACCCGGGTAATAAAATTAATCAGGTATTCGTTTAAAAAAAAAAAAGTTTTCAAAGTTCAGATCAAGACAGACTAATGATTACAGTTCCAGGTTTGTGTCATGTACACATTTATTCATAATCACTGGGGCTCGTAAGGTTGCTTACAACTTACTTGTCATACATCTACTATATAATAATAATGCAATAGTACAATCCTTTCTCACGTGACCTATTTAAGAATCAATGCTGATATTTTAAGCTCGACTGTCCTAACTTTGTGCCTGTCCATGGTTCGTTCGCCAATTTTCTCGCAACTTAAACACTCTTGTTTTGAGATCTTGATGACATTAACTGGGTCAATACCTTTTGTCAACAGCAACAGTAAGTACTGACTGGATAAAATTTAAATACATACTACAATTCAAATAAAAGAAAGCACAATATAAATGTCCTTTTTAACTAATGCCATTTTTGCCTCCAGTTTGTGGCCCTGGAGTGAGTGTTAGCTGTTCAAGTCAGGGCCACTGTTCACATGTTTGTTTACTGGACCCATTTTATTAGCGGGAAACCCAAGACATTTTTTTTCATGGCAAAAGCAACACAAAAACTTGGCTATTATAACATGCACTTTTTATACCATGTTAGGAAAAAAGGAACGAAAAGGACAACTATACAGACTGAAATTTTTCACTGAAATATTTAAATATAAAGGATAAAACCTTCCTTTTGTTATTTAATAACATGTGTGTAAATGTGGTAACTTCTGCATGACTTTTACATCAAACAGTTCCAAAAAAACAAATGGGTTCTTGAATGTGAAACCACTTGCCCCAGATTCATTCTATTATGATACCACACACATAACAGATCAGCCTAAATTGAAAATAAATGGTGCCAGGTATCGTTTTAAAAACACAAAGGAAACAAAAAAAACCCCGGGATGTATCAATGTGACTGATGGATGTTATATGGCTGAAAAATGTTTGAGAAGTGGGATTTTGTTACACTTAAAAACATGTTGCACCAGACCTTTGTTATAGGATGAACCATGGCAGGTTGAGGATAATACAACAATCATTACTTGTGAACTTCATGACTATTCGCAAAAGTTATTGCAGACATGCAGACTAGTCGAAGTGAGTGTTATGCATAAATAATTTATCATAATGAAGTTGAAGCTACCATCAAAGGTGTTGAGAGTGCATTTCCGATGTGAAATCATGGATGACATGTAACAAGCTGCAGATGAATGATGATAAAACTGAAGCCATTCTGATTACAACACAAAGACTTTCTCATTCACATCCTTTACCTCAGACAATAAATATCAGCAACGCCAACATTAAATTCACACAGTCAGTACGAAACCTAGGTGTTACTCTCAACAGTGCTCTCTCATTGCACCAACATGTCATGAACACATGCAAGGCTGCATATCTTGAGCTGAGACGCATCAGCTCCATTCGCAAATATCTTTCAGTTAATGCCACTAAAACACTTGTGTGTTCCTTAGTACTTTCAAGACTGGACTATTGTAACTCAATTCTGTCTGGTTCATCTCAATATCTACTCCAGAAACTTCAAAAAGGTAAAAACACAGCTTCTCTGATCGTCCTTAGAATACCACTATCAGAGCACGCCTCCCCCCTGCTCTGTACCCTACACTGGCTATCCATACGATCCAGAACTAAACACAAAATTTGTTCTCTGTGCTACGTTTCACTCATGGGCTCCAGTCCAACATACCTATCTGACCTCACCCATGTGTACAGACCAGCAAGATACTTATGCTCCTCTTCTGACACTCGTATTCTCATTATTCCCACTATGAAAATGAAATCATATGGACAACGTTCTTTTGCATACCAAGGCCCAGCAATGTGGAACGAATTGCCCACTGAACTTTGACACAAAGATACAGTGATCTCATTCAAGAGCACTCTTTAAACCTATTTCAACTGCAAGAACAGACTTAAAGACCTAATAATATTTCCCTACCTTAAATATTTTCAGCATGTTTTCTGTTTTCTAATTTCGTGGTGTTTGTTTTTATTTTTGTAATCATATCACTGTATGTTCTTTAAGTGTTGTCAAATGTTGTAAAGCGCTTAGAGCTTCTAAAGATTAGGCACTATACAAAGTCCTCATTATTATTATTATTATCAATTTCTTTTGTGTCTATTCTTGCCCTTACTACTAATCCACATGAATTTAGCCAATTTGTGACAAAAATTTCAACTGCCAATTCAGGTTAAGTAGCAAAATTAAATGTACATTTTTCATACAGTTTTCTGTAATTATGGCAGGGAATATATACTCTTTTTTTTATGCTCAGATTACACTTTTTTTGCTACTTATTTTAGTAATAATTATGCTTACAGCTCTTTTTGGGGTTGGTACGTTTGAACCTACAACAAAGCAGTTCAGGTTCACATTTAATACAAGTTCCTTTTGATCGTGTAACCTGGTAACCGATCATTATGACTGATGGGTACCCAGTAGAAATTTCCCAAAATTTTGACATCTCTACTTCTGGAACAGTTCTCAGTGAGATTTCTCCTTAACTTTTAGGATACATTTTTCCAAACTATGTACATCTGAAAAAAATAAAGAAATTCAAAATCTGGTTTCCAATTGTTATAATTCTTTCTTAAAAAACTTATTGGGTGTCAAATTTTAGAGTCTGAAATGCATATGTATCATGTGTAATATATCAAAAAATTTTACATACTCTTTATTGGAGTTGGAATTTCCTCTGGCATGACAATGGGGTTTTGTCTGACTTCTTCCTGTTGCTGTCGATGCTTTGCACTTCTTTCAAATGATTGCTAACTTTGTTGTGTTGATTAAAATTTTGTGACTTTCGAGAAGTTTAATCTGTAAAAAGAACATCAGAGATTAGCATAATTTGATCATTTTTTATCCATGCATAACAGAAAGAATGCACTGAAATGGGAAAAAGATTTGGTTGGCAAAAGAGTCCTAGTATATAAGCATTAAGAAAAGCTGTAATCCTTATCATATTAAATCTTTATTTTAAATCTACAAATCAAGAGACCTGACAAAGAGAGCATTGATGTCTTTTAAGAATAAATCATGAATTAAGCTACTGCATTTGGTTCTCAATTGCGTATGCTGAATTTGCTCCAACTGATCACCAATAAAATAATATGAAGAACATTTATGTTTGTCCAAATTCAGTTGGGATTTAAAATTCTGAGTGGCTGGGTTATTAACTGTTTCAATTGATAACACAAGTGCTCCTCACTGAGGCGCCTGCAGAATTATTGGGGGGAGGAGGGGGGCAGGCAGTCTGTTGGTTGCACAGTTGAATTGTGAAAGGCATAAATAAGTTCTGAGACATGAAAGGCAAAAATAAGTTTTGAGACTGTTGTTCAATATGAAGGAGGTCAAGTCGTATTCAATGATCGTGTGGTGTAGATATAATTTTTCACAACAAGAGGTTGAACTGTATCTTTAAGTCAAATCTGAAGCAAAACCTTGGCTTATTTTTTAAATGACCAAATTTATGCTTACACTTATAACATCAATGATTCAGGCTATCCACTTTGATCATTCCTTATGCGAAAATTGTAAAAAGAAATGAGTAAACCTAACTTACCTCTTTCTCGGCAAAGAACCAGTCCTTCATAATCCTTGAATCTTCTAATATGCGTCCCTAACTCACATCATTGTCTTCCGTTTCATACTGAACATTAACATCAGTACAAACTAGATGATGCTGTTGGTTTCTTTTTGTTAACAATGTCCACACTCTTGCAGCCATAGAAATATGTAAGGGCAAACATGTTGCAGGAGAATATTAAATAGCTTTCTACCTAAGCAGCGTGGTCCTTGCAAAGTGAACAATAATATTAATGGCCTGTGCGCAAATTTCTGTCTGTTGGGTTTTAAAGTCCTATTCTACATGTACACTGTAGGTCAGCATGTAGCAGCTGTTGAGTTCATTTGAGGTACCACAAAGGGTGAATTATTAGTAAACTTTTTGTTTTACGCACAGGGGCTCATATCATTGATTACAATATAAATGTCATACATGTAGTATAAAAAAATACTTTTATTATTTTATACTAAATGATTGACAGTTAAACTGTAAGCAACAATACGAGCCCCTGTGGTTTTACACTCCTTTGTACATATTTACTCTGGTATTTCTTAATGTTATATTTTATATATCAAATAAATATTTTTATAATCAGATGTTTTGTAAAAACTGAGCTATTAAGTGAATTCATATCATTGATAAGTTAATTAATATAGCCTTAGTTAATTTTGATGTTTTTATAGTAGCTTGGGCTGAGCCATGCCCCATAGGACACTCTAATGGTTCAAACAAGCCGATTCTTCTACCGTGTGTGCTCTGATAACCTGGATCACAGACAAGTTAATAGAAATGTCAGTGATTTGTCTTGTGATTATTTCAGCAGCTAACTTCTTTTATAAACTTTTAAATGACACGATCAGAACATTTAAAAGGCTGCAAATAAACAAGATTTTCCATTGCCAAGAATATACATGTGCAAAAGAGTGTGAAACAGCTACACAATCAAAAACAACAGGATTAAGCAGTTTCTTAAGGATTTATTAAATTTTATGTACAGTGCATATCATTCAATGTCAATGATAATTTAGTTTTAGCAATAGTGAATGCACTAACAGCTACTAGAGAAGCTGGATTCGCATTTCCATACAACAAAGTCACTGAAGAAAAGACTAACGGAGCACATCGTTGCCAGGCCAAATTACATAATTCAGTCAGTATAAGATTTTATTGACTTTTGTGCAAACATTAGGCATGGAAGCAAACAACGTAGTATATGTAGTTCTCCAAATCTTCTGGAAATGGACTTGAGAGTTTATTAAGCCAAAAGGACTGCGCATCAGTGTTTATTTTTTCCAGATATGTGGCTATGTATTTGTTTTAAAATTTTATAGTGGAGTTTGAGAAATTTGATAAATTCTGAATAAAGGGGATGCATCATATGTTAACTTCATTTTGGGGTAAAAGGTTTACCTCCTTTTTATATTTGTAAACTGCATATTTTTGAGAGAGAAACATTTCACCTTTTTACAGATTACTGAATTAAACATCAACCATGAACAGTTATGCAAGGTATTAACTCTTTTCTTTGACAGCTGTTAAAGTTTAATGGGTAGATGAGTGGTCTGGTTATATGAGACCTTAATGCTGAATTGTTTTGTTTTATGAACAGTGAACATTAATATGTTCAAATACAAGGAGACTGTTGGGTCAAAATAAGACTAAGACTGACTGTGAGAAAATAAATTGACAGATGTTATTTTTTTTAAAAAAAAAACAACAAAGCAACAGCAAGTGCAAAATAGAGATGTTTATATTTGACAATAATTGGGATGCTCGACATTCAACATTTGCACAAAATATTTAAGTCCAAACTGCTCATGTGATAACTCACATGAGAAAATCCAACTTTGAATAAATTTGAAATAAGTGTTTAATCAGAATCAAAGTCCAAGTTTCTCATGTGATAACTCTGCCTTATTTTCAAACATGGTTATATGTAATGAAAAAGAACATTTTCTAAGTTCTACTTTCTCATGTGAAAATTTAAATTCTCATGTGAGCAAAATTTGCACATATGAAAATCAGGTTAGTTTATCCGTGGCTCACAAGATCTAACAAACTGCACACATGAGCTTGCAAAATCTACCCAATTTACATACATTTCTAACAAGGTTCTCATGTGCAGCTTATGAGCAGCTCATGTGAACTGGTGAGTTTTTTCTGAACAAAATGTTATTTGTGGAACCCATTTTTCTTCTTTCTGTCAGTGACTTTGACATTTTATCTCCAAATCATTAGGTTAATCTTCCTTACCCCAAATGCTAACTACCCACAATGTTTCATCCAAGTATGTGAGATAGAACTAATATTAATGTTATTATGTGGAAACCATTTTTATCATGTCTGCCATAATCCCAGATAGTGTTGGGGTTTTTTTGAGGTCCCAAGGGGGTTCAGAGTGTATGAACTAAAAAAGGGATGTTACCTAATTCAGAATGAGCTGACTTTTCATATAAGCCTCTAGAAAATGATTGGAAATTCAAACCTGAAGTAAAGAAAAATAACTTGTCTGCTTTGTTCAAAGCATTTAATATACTTACAAAGAATCAAACATTGGTAGACACAGCATTGTCAAATAATCAGCAACATGTATATAAACATATGTGCAATGACTCACATAATCACATCCAAATTGACATGAAACAAAAGCATACACAAAGTTTCTGTCTTTAACATCCATTGGATAGTAAACTATAGGCTTAATTAGATGCAGTCTTTGTTACCATCAATAGTTCAATAGTGGGTTGGAAGGTAATGCAAGCATCATTAGTGTTCATCACTGCACTCACTCCAGACTGGAAGGTACATTTGTTCAATCTTCCCTACTGGATTCTCTTAAAGTGAACCCGGTCAGAACCAAGTTGTTCTGGACAACCATAACATTAGCATTGTCTGATACAGACTGATCATGAATATTGTCTCTGTAGAAACATTAATATAAATCATATCTGTGACTGACCACATCATTGGAGGGAAGAGGGAAGGTACATATTATTTTAAAATTTAAGGGGAGACCTTACAGGTAATACAGCAGTATTAAATGCCTCTGTCCAGTGCAGGCATTAATTGCTTTATCAACACAAATCAACTGTGCAAATACAAGCATGTGCTTATTATTATCTTTCACTCAGTATTTCATGGCTAAAATCATCTGAAAAGCATGGGTCAATTAATTGTATTTTAACACGTTAACAAATAATAATAAAGACAACTAATCTGAATGTTCAATTCAGTGTGTCGAATATGTTTCATACAGATGGTGGTCCTATATCAAAGAACATTGTACACTTGAAGCAAAGAACTTATAACTCTAATTGTGTTGTCACATGTGCCAGGAGATCATTCTAAAGTATTCATTCTACTCATGATTTCAAGTGACAACTTATAATCCAAAACTCGTGTCACAAAATGTGCCAAGAGATCAGAGCCTAAAATATTAAATCTATTAATGATTTGAAGCAAGCAGCATCAAAGATCTACTGATGCATTATGCATTGGCAGACAGTATATTTACACTTTTCACAGATGAGTGGAGAAAATAATAACTGAATATGATAATAATCAGATTAATAGTTTTAACAGATTTACAACAACAAATCAGTGTTAACAAAAATTTTACTTCTCCACTTACTCTAACAATGAATGGGTGGGAAAAGACAAATTCTTATTTTATAAAACAAACAAAACTTAATCATGTGTAATTTTAGTCAAATATCCTAAATGTACCAATTTAAATATTTTATAGTGCTTCAGACTGTATCTCACTTACTATGAACCAGATTAGGTACATAACGAGTAGACAGCTTGCAAGAGCCAGAAGTCCTGATCTCTCCCACCTATTGGGCTGAAAGTATTCAAATGCTCCAGAGATACACAGCCAGGAGGTGACCACTGTCACTGGAGTGATGATGCAGAAACAAACCACATCACATATCAGATTTCGCTTCTCTCGACTGGTACCTGGTGATCTTAAAAACTGATTTTTTAAAAATTGAAAAAAGAAAATTTTAATACAGCAGGCCATATAATATTCACATTACATTTAGATTTCTTTTTAAAAATGCCAGTCTCTCCATCAAAATTGCATGTGACCAACATTTTATAAATTAAATATGTAATACATCACTCTCACACCATTATGCCCTTTATTGACAGTTTCTTTTACAAGGCTAATGTGGCTATGGAGCCCACTTCATTAAGTGGTAGTAAAATTACATGTTAAGGGCCAACTATACATGACGTCATGCAATTTTGTCAGATTTCT
This sequence comes from Megalonaias nervosa, assembly GCA_016617855.1. Taxonomy (NCBI): domain Eukaryota; kingdom Metazoa; phylum Mollusca; class Bivalvia; order Unionida; family Unionidae; genus Megalonaias; species Megalonaias nervosa. Next base: position 111,309 of record JAECUM010005300.1, read on the forward strand.
GACCCCCTTCCCCCCATTATCATCTTTCGTTATAAAAACTCAAACCCCCTCATATAAGATAACACAAAACTTTGACCCACCCACAAAAAGAAGTTTCAAAAATAAAATTGGTTTGAAATCACTTTGTATAAAACAAACACTCTGTGTTCTGAATTATTTCATGCTTTAAAAAATATCTTAATCAATCCAGGTTTAGTCGTCTGCAAACCGATACTAAAGAGAAAAATGATGACATCATCTCGCATTGCTTATGAGTAGCTACTCTCACAGGTCTGATGCCACTACGATAGAACTTATACCTGTTTGTGCTGCACTGAGTGGCTGTACAGCATGACCAAAGAGACAAAGAACAGGAAGCATACCTTGCAAATCCTGTTACATTTAGTAAGCACAGATTGAACTGACAAACAGAAGATGTACATGGAATTGATTGAAACTTATTTGCAGCCCAGGGAATGATATCGTCACTGTCAGACTTTGAGATGTAAAAAAGGGATGGAAACTTGTGCAATGCCCCAACTGTTGCCATCTGGAACCTTAAGTCATTTGCCTGTTTGAACAAGAGGTAGAGGAAGAAAAACATCAAAATACACCACTCCCTCGATAACTCGCGCCCGGATAACTCGCGAACCCGCTTATAACGCGGTGTCCGGCATGGCTCCCGATTTTTTTCCAAAGAAAATATATTTTAAAATGTGCTGAACGTGAAGAAAAATCGTATTAAGAAATGGTAAATTGGTAAATTTAACCTTGATACATAGCTACACTATAATCGCAACATACATATTCTCTTCTATGAAAACATGAAAAGAGTCAATCGACCGTCACATCGAAACCTGTGAGTACTTCTGTGAGAACCTAATTACATGCCGGCTTTGTTTCGATCAACAGCTTGGGGAAGTGTTTGTTGCAATAAAAGAATCAATTAAAAGAGACCTGTGTTGTTTTATCACTTTGATTATGTCTTCTGTATCAAATCAAACAAGGGAAGTACAATAAAATAAAGTTCAAAGGTATGGCAATTTGAGCACAAGTTCTTGTGGTCATTACCGTTCTCAAATTTCATTTTATTTGACCAATCGAAAATGGTTTCACATTTTTATGTATTAACATTATTAAAGTATATACATAATATCAGTAATGTATCCTAATCATTTGTAAATGTGACCATGGAGAGCAAAGGATGTAAGCGAAAGGCGTACTCAGTGACTGAAAAGCTGTGCATCATAGATAGGGTTCATAAAGGCGAAGCGAGATCAAAAGTTTGTAATGAACTAAAAATTGCTGAGTCGACATTTAGAGGTTGGCTTAAGGATGAGCAGAAACTTCGGGATTATTTATATGATGTTGATTCAGATGAAGGGATCAAACGAAAACGAGCACGAACTGCAAACGATAATGAATTAGATGATGCTGTGTACGCATGGTTCACACAGCAACGTGAACAAGGTGTTCCCATCTCTGGAACAATTCTCAAGGCCCAAGCAGAAAAAATGGCAAAAAGTATGGATAATGAGTCTCATTTTAGGGCAAGCCATGGATGGCTTTGGAGATTTCAGCGCCGACATGGAATTAAACAAAATTCATTGTCGGGAGAGATACGCTCAGCGAATCAGGAAGCTGCAAGTAATTATCCAAACCAGCTCAGAGATGTGAAGTGATATTTGTTAAACGTGTCACAAACTGCAAGTGTTATCGTGTTCTAATTTACGTGTTTTAAATTTGTAGACCCATTAAATTCATGTTGGTAATGGTTAACCCTTGTGAATTTATTTTTTTTTCGTCCATTTTACTTCTACCGCAATAAAAATCTACATATCGTTCGATCGACATTGTTTTTTTTCGAAATGTGTCGATCTTTTGTATTTAAAAAAAACGTCTACTTTGGATCAAACAATAAAACTAGAATGTATCCAATTCAGCACACAAATCAGTGATGTAGTACACAACGTGTGAAGTCGTACTTGTGTTAAGCGAACGGAAACCACGTGGATTAATATTTTGATGATCTCCTCAATATACTGTGAGTTATTCTGAAATTAATGTTACTCTGTGAGGAAAAAATTAAACAAAGTACACCGATATGAAGAGATATTTATTCACAGTTAATCTTAGCACGATTATTAATTGAGTATTCAACACTGTAACATGCCAACCCACCCTCACCCCCCTTTTGCCTCTACGTCGAACCCTTTGTTAGTTTTGTTGTTTGTTATAGGTCCCTCGATAACTCGCGCCCTCACTTACAACGCGGTCGATGTTTTTGGACCCCGATGTGCACGAGTTATCGAGGGAGTGGTGTACAAGGTTCTTAGTTTCAAACAGCATTTGTCATCTGAGCAGTTCACAACTAGAGTCAAGTAATGGCTTGATCACACATGGAGGTCGTACCATTTTTAATCTCTGAACAACAATTCCTGTTCCAAGAGCTCTGAATTGGTTGGCCCGATATATTAGCAACAGTTGGAAAATTGTCAATGAGCAACTGTGACCAAATTTGGGCCAGAGTCTTTCCAGCAAACTCAGAGATCTTCTTCTCCAGCTCAGCACTGACAGCATTAACTTTTTCATCTTAATGATTGCTGAAGTGGTCATGGGGTAAAATCAATCCACTTGGTTCATTACTCACTGGTGCCATCTTTTGCTCAACTCTATTAAAGGTGCTTCATCTAGGTGCATTTGTTGCAATAAGCACAGCACTGAGATTGTTTTGAAGAAAGTGGTGGATTGCAACCTTAATAACTCTTTGGTATAACAGATTTTCATCTGGACTGCCATCAAGGGTGAACACAAGAATCGGTCTGACCAAGCAATCAATACCATTCCTGGGAATGGTGTCAAACTCCTTTTAAGTAAAGCCCATGGCTGAATGCTGTTGACGACAAGTGCTTTCCTGATCTGACTGAAATATATGTTGGACCCAAATGGTCCACAGCTTCTCAGTTTCTAAAACCATTAGACTAAATCTTGATTCTAGCATAGACAGAAGGAATTAGCTTTTGTCAGGCAGCTACAAACTCAGTCATGATCAGGGACGCTGACTCTACATTCTATAAGCATCACTAGTGGACTCTGCTTACTGGCAGCAGTCAGACCAATTGGGTCACACGACTTATGAAACATACCTCATTAGGCCCTAACATGGAAGATAGCACCTCCAAGTGCCTGATTGTGGCTGTACAAAACTTCTGTCAATATGTTTTGCACGCTTATAATTTTGTGCGCTTTACAGGGACTGTTGACACATGACATTGACCTTCCAATGACAAAATGTACTTCAACAAAGGACAAAGGTATAGTCCACTTTAACTGATGGTAAAACCATACATCTTGAACTGTTCAGTCAACTGATCTTGGTTTTAATGCTTCTGTAAACATCACTTGGTCTTTTCTCATGAGAAGCAGATCCATGCATAGCAATGTCCAGAATAGCTTTCAGTACCATTATGATTGATCATTTTCAATTCTTGACCTACCAGATCTGATCCTGGCATTCAGAGATTTGCACAGTTTGGGATTTTCTTCCAACACAGCATTAAGTTTCCTCTTCTCTTCATCCCTTGATTTCTGTGATCTTTATTCATCATCCTTCTTCCTCTTAAACTTTATCTCCAATTCAATCTTCGTTTTTTTCTCTTCTTTGAACCCTCTGTCCTATTCATCTGCAAGTAGTCCTCATTTGTATTGTTCATACAAGCCGACCAGATCAGAATTCAAGATATCAATCTGCAACTGTAACTGCACTCCAGCAATTCTTGTTGCTGTTGAATTGCTGGTGCAAGGCATGGAATCATCAGAAGCAAAAACCTTGCCATTGGTCAAATGTTCATCAGACTGAGTAGAATCCTGAACAGAATTCTAATGGAACTTCTTCTTTTTAGCTGAAGGCACTTGTTTTGCCCAAAATGTAAGAAGTGATCCCTTTTTTCGTAGAAATTGCCTTTAACTCCTTTATGATCAACTTTGACAGGCAAATTGATGTCATTCTTGATTTCGTTCCACTTCTTAACTAGTTCTTCTTGGCAAACATTTCTGCTTTTTGTAGGTTACACCTGCATGTACACATCGAACAAAGACTGATATAATTAATTTTCTATCCATAATCAATTCACACTGAATCATTAAAATCATTAATTTGTGCAAAGAACATGCAACTTTTATGTATGAGCAGAGAAAAAGACTTGTCAAGCATGGTGGGACTTATCTCTCCACAGGAGGATGGGAGATAGTACAGTTGTCACGGCATGGGAAATGGCAATTAGTATTATTTCTCAGTAAACTGATCAATCAATCGGCATTTAACAACACTGCTCAAGTGCCTCTGACACTATGTAGTTTTTCTGCAATATACTGCAATGGTATGTAATCTACATTTTCTCTGGCAGATTGTGCTGGTGTTGTTTTTTTGACATCACATTTTTCAAAAACACCTACCATCCCCATTCTAACCCAAGTCAGACCCTCTCCCCTCTTGGAGCATTCTGTCACATATGGACAGCCCCTTTATATATACATTTTCATTCTAAATCAGTCTTACAGTAAGACAGAATATTCTGTAGCTCCCATGGTTAGTGTTATAACAAAACAGTACTGTAAAAAGTGCTTCAGTATAAACCAGTCTCCTAAACAGCATTATAGCGAGGAAGTGCTGTCTCATGTACAGTGGGACCCCGCTATAGCATGCTCCGTTATAACACGAATTTGGATATAACACAGTCGTGGCATGGCTCCCGAAATTTCATTTACCTTATTACCTAGTAAAAAAAAAAAAAATCTTATAAGTACGAAAATTTAAATATGTAAAAAGTTTTATTATCATTTTGAAGAAGAGATTGCATATAAATTCGAATATAAGACGATTGTGGCGTGGTTCCTGAAATATCATATACATGTATTATTCTCGTACATGGAAAACATTTCTTCTTTGAGGAGGTAATCACGTATGGATTCGAATATAAAACAATCGTTGCGTGGCTCCTAAAATTTTTTAATTTAACCAATTTCTTACAGTTTTGTGCCAAAATAAACATCGGAAATACGAGTTTCTGAACCAATGGCTGGGCCTTTTGAGAACTTTGATCTTTGTTTATTGTTGAAAAATGACAGCTCGTAAGTGTTAATCTTATTAGTACTGATCCATGAGCAATGAAGCCATCAAGTCTACTTTGTGTTTGTCTTCCGTGCATTCCGTATACAGTCGTTGCTCAAACAATATCCAACATATGTTCTCTAAACTGACTACACAACTAAGCAACAAACAATGCGGCGGTTGATAAAAGATTCTCACCTGAATTTATAGATCAATTAATTTAAGTACATTGATCATCATCAAAGTCAATTGCCGAGCTAAACTTGTTCAAATTATGGGGCAACGATTTATAAAACATCAAAGAAACGAAAGCTGCCAACATGTGTGCGTGGCTTGGCAGTGTTGTTTTATACAATCAGTTGACCAGTGAATAATGTTGTCCACTTCCTACAAATATACCCCCATTGTTGAGTGACAATTATTCTTGCTGTAGTCTTTTAAACTAATAGGTGTAAAAGTGTTAGTTAGTGGACATTTTGAATGGAAAACGGGAAACAGAAACGTAAAGCTTTTACTCTTAAAGAAAAGAAGCAGTCACGCGACCGGGTTAATGAATGGCTCAATTTTGATAATGACTGCCCAGTTGCAGATCACGTTTCGGATGCAGAAATTGTTCAAAATATAATGTTCAATAACACCAATGGTGATGATGACAATGGTGATGCTTCTGATGACACTGAGGACACCACACCTGAGGATAATCCACCGTCAGCAACAGAAGCAGTCAAAAATTTAGAGTGTGCTTTGAGATGGATGGAGACGCAAGATAGTGACTATGTTCGAATTCTTCAGTTAAGAAATATGATTGACTTTGCGAAGAGCAAATGTGACAGTAGCTGAAAATCACCAAGTTTTTCAAACAATAATAAAGAATTACAGTTCACGGATGAGAAAATTTAGCAGTATGAAATTTATACAGACACCGTTTTTTAACCTTCGGACGTACTGTTCCATGATTTGGTTCGCAATATTTCCTATTTATTTTTCCATTGAATTCAGTCACATAATGATCTGTGACAAAATTATTGAATATTTTAAATCTGTGTGCAGATATTTTCGATGGAAATACTTGTATTGTGGATTCAATGTATGTAATTTGATTCACGGGTGAGTACACGGTGTTGATACTCTCTATTCATACTATAGATTAGATATGTATATATAAACTATACATGTGTATGTACCAATGCGTGGTTCTCTGAATAAAGAAATATATTATATATGCAATCTCTGTTATCACTGCAGGTGTTTTCTCATTTAATATACATTGATTTAAAATGGTAATTATGCCAATGAAGCACACATTTCTGCACCCATTTTCATTACCACCCCCACCCACCCCGCTAATCCTGCAAATTTGTTGGTACTGTACATGGTAGCTTATAACACAGTTCGATTCATAACACGGTCGGGTTCTATGGCTCCCAACATCCGTGTTATAGCGGGGTCCCACTGTACTTCATTATAAGGCAGTCTCACTGTAAGAATATATTCTGTGGTTCCCATGGACAGCATTATAACGAAATGTACTGTAATTAGTTTGTTCGATCTTTTAAACATTTAATGCCTGCTACTGACTTTGATCTACCAATATCAGATTTTGAATAGTGATGCTTCTACAGATACGATCAAATATTAAATTAAATTAGTCAACATTAATTTACTATCAGTGAGATATCCAACAAAGGAATACTTTCTGTTGATGTTTGATCACATTATAGTTCTTCAATGGCCCAAAGTATACTTTCAAGCAGCCTTTGATTAGCTAAGAGTATACCAATTTCTTCTAGTAAAATCTATGTTGATTTTATGATTATTTAACAAAATTACAAACTATCTGACAGGAAATCAGATCTTAATATACATAAATAATGAGCTGATTTTGTTGATACTTTTTACATAAACCCTCAAATGACATTTTAGAGCAAAATTTCTGCTGGGATGCAAACACTCTCCGCCTACAATTTTTTTTCTTCTCCAATCTGCCACAATTAAGTGAAGTATGAGGTCTTGGAAGAGGACCTCTATCATCTACTTTTGTCTTGCTTTACAGAGTTATGCCTCCTGGTTAACTTCAACACTACCTTCATGGAGGATATGAAAGGAGAACTTTCCTTTCCCAGCTATTTATCTGAGTTCAAATGCTACATTAAAAAAGCAAAAGAAAAAAATTTACTTTCAACAGCATTTTATGAAACAATTTATACACTAAGTATTTGTCACATGAAAATAATAGGGGACCGGCCAAATAAATTTGATAAAAATTAGGTGTGGACTTACATTATGAGACAAAAATATCCCCTTTGGTGTGGACTTATTATGAGTCCAAGATATTCCCAGTTAATATTTGCCAAAAAAGTTGTTAGTTTTTGGGGGTTTTTTTGTTTTCTAAAGGGGATGGTCTTATCATTCAGCATGGGTTTACTATTAGATAAATATAGGTATATACAAGATATCACATCTTATTTTACTGAATGTGGGGAGACTCTTGATGAGTACCATATTTTCCAACCTAGAAGTCAATATTTCTTTTACTTGGAGGTCTTGTCTTCATCTTATACTCTGATTTGACTTGTATATGGATGGTATCATTGAAATGGCTTTGAGTACTGGTAATACTGTGATTATGAGACATTACTGGCAAACTGAACAGGTCACGTAGCTGTACTAATTCTTGTTCAATAACATGTCAATAAATTTTTCTAAAATAACATAACTGTTGTTATAATTTGTATCATTATTTTTTATGCAATTGTCTGTGCTTGTATTTCCTCATTTTTCCAACATGAAATAAAATAAAACAATTTAAGAATTCACAATTCACAGGTCTCATAGTATTTATGGTCTTTGCCCTACAGTGTACTGTACTTACCCAAGGCATATCATTTATTCCGCGAAAAAGTATAAAAATTTTTTTTGTTCATTCATCTTTTTGTTACTTACCATACCTCGTTCTTCCTGATCAAACTTTAGCCTACATTTAATTTACCAGTATTTAACATGCCTGAACTATTTCCTGTACATCTTTTTTACTGATATATATGTTTTTACTGCAAATCCATATTAATGATGCAAATGTTCGATGAATACTTATACAATACCATAGATTAAACACATAATATTCATATATTCACTAAAGTATGCCCACAACAAAGGTTAAATTTTGAACAGATAGATGGACTAATCATAGGTTAACCACAAATTGTTTTTTAGTTTACCTGTATTCATTCTTAACAAGCTGTTGTTTCAATATCTCTCTTTAATTATAATTAATGGATTGGTCTTTGGTTTCTGACAATCAATCCCAGTTATCTGTTTAAACCCTGATACAGGCTCTGAGTAATGGGCAATGCCAGTAACCCATGTGTTCTCAATCATTAAGCCACATCAATTACTGGTTTTATGATTTCAAATGGATTGAGAACCACAAGAAATCATGTCCTCTCTTTTCTCTGGATATAAATAATGAACATTAGCCGAGGACAGCTTTTTATTTAACATTTATCTGTTTTCTGTCTCTGTCATTAATTTTCTTTACATTTCTCTTTTCTCTATGGATAGTCTCATTTTCCTATTGGTAGCCTCATTAATTTGATCTCATGTGTCGAATCTTGCTCTCAGAAAGGTGTAAAATGGAATAACCTGGCCAAAGCTAAAGAATTTTGAATTTGCATGTACATAACACTGTACAGGCATCTGGTTCTTCAGACAACAAATTGTAATTAAAACAGAATGAAGTGTTTATTCAGACATTACAGTTGATAATGTTCCCTTTTCCATGAGGAAGTTCATAATCATCAAGTAACTAAACAATACAAATTACAATCACCCTGAAACCTCCCCCTTTCTCTCTCCAAAAACAAAATGGGGGGAAAAGCATGTTAATGTTGGGGACTACAATTTCCCAATTAATCTGGAATACCATATAGTAATACCATTAATATTCATGAAACCAGAAGTTACAAGCAAAAAAAGATGAAACCAAGGTGTTGATCTGCTATGCCTGAATTATATTCCAGATCAACTTATATATGGAGAAAGGATGGAAAATGTACAAAATTAGCTAACTGGACTCCACATTAACTTTATTAAGCCAGAAAATAGGTTATTTGGTTCTTGCTAAATTTAACAAATACTAGAAAAGTGGTAGAAACTATAACAGCTAGAAATGTCTTATATAAATCATGTGTCTTACCCCTCCCCTTTTCTCCTCATCAATAAAGATACATCCAACATTGCTAACAGTTCTTGTAACATGATCCTTCATGCAAAACTAAACTGGTCACTGATGGAATCAATGTGGATCATGGTGACCAAACGTTAACTGGGGTATGTTGTACTCACCCTAATCTACCAACGAACACAAATGTAATTAATTCATTGGCTAAAAGGAAACTTTCACAAACCAATCACAGAAGTATGAAATAGAAGTCAAGATGTTTTAACTTCTGTCAGGAGGATGTTGTAGTCACCAAGATGCATCCACATACCATTCTCATGACCCCTTAGGTCAATAGTGCATTAGAAACTGTCCTAATTGCAAACCTAATTTTAAACGACAGTAAGAGAAAAACTAATATGCATAATTTACCTCGTATATAATGATTTTGTTATCACAACTTGAACTGTGCAAAGATAAAAAAAAAAGGTCCATGTGGTCCCGACATTGCTAGCCTGGAAGACATCAGCCAAATGGCCAAAGAGCAGTTGGCCAAGTAATTTGGGCTGGTTTTATGCTTTCTGTCTAATTTGGTCTAATTTTGTTTTTAAAGGTCATTTCAATGATTTTCTATATTAAGTAACAGTGACTATATCAGATGACATATAAGAACCATTTGTGCTGAATTCAGGCCTTTATGCATGTAAGCTTTCTGTCAAACCTGGCCAAAATCTTTTGAGGACTGTTGTGCAGTTGCTTAATGGTTTTTCCACTTAAAGTCTCTGTAGCCATATTTAATAGTACATCATTGTAATTTTTACAGAAGTGAAAGGCTTTTATGCAGAGAAACCTTCTTTTAAATTTAATCACATTTTGTTTAGCAGGTTTTGACACAAAGTTGTTTCAAGGCAGCTACATGTTCAACAACAGTGATCATTCTGGATAGCAGATGGGCATTATGATAAAAATTCAAGGCCCTGCCAGAATGCCTTCTGTCAAATATTTCAAAATTTGTCATGCAGCTTCTGACACAAAGTAGTTTAAAGATTTTCCTATATCAGTGACAGGAGTCATAATGGATGAAGAACCAGCATTGTTCATATCAATCTAACACTCCTTCATGCCAATGTGCTTTCTGTCAAATTCTGTAATTTTTCCTATTTTGAAATGGTGACTGTATCTGATGGCCTACTGGAACCATTTGTACACACTGAAAATACTTTATGTCAGGATGTTGTCTCAAATTTAGTCAAATTCTGTTTAGCAATTTTTCAAGAAGTAAAAAACAGCACATGTTGATGGAAAATGACACAAAGATGCAGGCTGTGCCATAAACTCAAAAGGCCATCAGATATGCTAGCTTAAAAAAGAAACATGTCAAAATTATTTTCACATACATTGATAAAAGGTTCTGGTTTTCTTTCCAAAAGAAATTCAAAGTTACAGATTTCACAAGTTGTCTTGTTGGAGGCTCCCAGCCATCTCTGAAGGCATGAGACATGCAACAGTCCCACACTGCCTGCACAATAACAAGGTGACACCAACACTTCTTCCAAATCTCCTTCATGGCAAATACGGCATACGGCACCCTCACTTAAAGTGACTGTGCTGAAAGAAAAACAGTGATTTTCATTACTCCTCTTTATCCTTACATAAGAACACCTAAGAAAAAAAACCCTGTCTCTTTGCTGACAAATCTTTATCAACATACTCCAAACAAGCAACTCATAGGAACCTACTCCAGGCAAATGACCCCCAGAGATTTTCAATCTTTTCCAAT
>JAECUM010005301.1:0-59434 GCA_016617855.1 Megalonaias nervosa
TATATATATATATATATATATATATATCGCCACTGGCCCCCCACTCTCAGAAAGAAGAAAATCTCAGAAACTCTGCACTTTTCAAATAGTTATTTATAATGATTCACTGAATTATTTCAATGAACTGCTACTCTGTGAGAGAAACGACAAAAAGAAGCAATTTAAATAATCGGAAAATATTTTATTCTAAAGTCCAGATCTGAAATATGCAAACAAATATTCTTTAACTCTTGTTTTCTCATGTGGAATACCCTACCTGAAAATGTAAAATCGGAAAGCGGTTTTTTTAAATATTTAAAAAGTATAATACCCGCTCTAAAAATCGGTGTTCCTTCTGGTGATCACAAAAAGTACTGTTATTCATACGACGACCAGAAATCAAAGTGGCTACCTCAAAAAAAGGTGAGTATAAGAATCATCTGATATACAATCCCTTATGCAACTCAATATATATTTCAATGGCAAAATCTAATACTTCGTCTTACCGAAATGCACGTCCCTCTCTCTGTAAGCATTAGTTTATTTGGCACACCAAACTTGCAAATGAACAATATTTGAGTGTTTTAATTAATGCTTCTTCGTTTGATTCTAAATATGAAACCTCTCATTAAAATCACTCTTCTTCAGATTGTGTCATGGCCAAATGATAGCTACGTAGGTGCATTACATACCAAATGCAATTCCATCCAAAGTTTTGTAACATTGTTTACTTGCCCTGGATACTGTTACAAGCCAGGGGTCTTTGCTTGATCGAGCGGTGTCAAACCCTGGCGCGATTCCCGCTAGAAGTCATAAGTTTACCCCAAATTTCCAAAGACTTCTATGCAACTTCGGTTGTAAATTAGAAAGCCCGACGTGTCCATTCTATACATAAATTCTACTCTAATCAATGCAAGACCACAGATCTCGCAATTTGCCAAATATCTATCAACCGCACATCTGCACAGTTTCTCTTCATCAACTTTCCGTACCGTCAGCAGAGTAGTATGTAAGGAGGCGGATCCTAAACCAAATGCGGATTCTAGACCAGAGACCCCATTACCCCACCCAGAGGATTTGTCGGAGATAGAATATCTTAGTTTAAAAACCTTTTTTGCTAGAAATCTCATATTAAACAATGAAATATTATATAATATGTACAAAATATCAAAAATAACTAGTAGCATCATAAGCGGTTACCGATCCATTGAGGCCCCTTTATTCCTGTATTTTCTGTCATAACTATTTTCATATCTGCTAACTTTCATTGGTAGGATATCTGTTAACATACTGTCAATAATAAGAAACTCGCGTATTAAATCGTCCATATCATATTTTACACCTCGCAAGTAAGATCGTATCTGATCAAGTAATTGTTTTGTAAGTTATACTTGCTGTTTTACAAGAATTTTTTTTTGTTTCAAGTTTGGGTTCAATCTTTTTACATGCTGTTGAAAGAGAGACACCGACACCAGATATTATTAACAAAAACGGATTTAATAATGCTCCACTTGAGATTATACCAGAGCTAGTCATTAACAATGGCAAATATGATATTACTCGAAGTATCCTACTGTAATACCTATAACATTGTTTAACACACCAGAGATTTTTATGATAAAATTTATAATATTAAATTAGAGCGTCAACATCTTGTTTTGAAATATTTTCTGAAATGTGATTGAAATTGATGATTTGTTTTTTCATTATACAATATTTTATACAAAGACAAAATTTCTAGCACCAACAGTTGAATCGAGAAACTCGGAATTTATTATTTTTAGGATCAGCTATAAACTCTCTATATTTATCATAAACATCTGACGAAGTATCATCATATCGCTCATCTGTTAGTACATATTGTTTCCTTAACCAAGCATATGAATCAAAACTATTTCCTACTTCACTCTCACACAAGTCTGTTTTATTCACAAAATTACTGTAATCGATTTCTGTTTCATCAATATACCCTAAAACTAAGCTCAATTGATCTAACGTGAAATTTCTGAGAACAAGATGTTGTCTCATAATTGCATATGCGACTACGAAATTTGCTAGCATTAATTTCTTAAGCTTATCTAGTTCAATTGTAAGAAGACCAACAACAGAAGCTACTTTTAACATTAATTTTTCATATGGTTTTGTGAGTATTGTTTTAATTTCGTTGTAATAATTTCGTAGTGACAATTGTCTAGAGTACTGGATTGATGGGAATGGAACATCGTCTTCTTCACTTATATCATAATAAGAATTAGACTTTACTTCCAACTTTGTTTGATTGACTTCTTCAAAAAACTTTTCTCGCTCATCATCACCAAAATTACTAATTTCATCTTCTAAACGTTTGATTATCTTTAGAGACTTGTTAACAATAATCGGATCAAGTTCTGGGTCTTTTGTACGTATCATTGGCAAAATTGCGTTTGCGTACACTTCAATAATTAACTCTGCGTCTGACGTCATAGTAACGATTTTAACCAAGGTTTCTTTGTCATGGTAGTACATTCCGAGATACTTAAAAATATCTCTTTTTGAAAAACTATCATATAAATCTCTGCTTCTTTTTATTCTCATTTTTTTATTTTCCGCTAGTTTGTCAAGACGAGTATGATTTTCGTTTATTCGTCTTTCTTCCAGTGTTCTTCCACTATGAACTCGTGCTTTTATTAAGTCTGATTTTATTATCAAATCTATATTTTAAAAGTCAAGCTCGAGTAATATTTTTTTAAATATAATTTCAACTTGTTTTTGTTCTTCTAGACAATCATCAGGATGACAGTATCTTCTTATAATATCAAAGTTTTCTATTGCTTTTTTCAGTTGTGGTCCTCGCATATACATAACGCGAATAAAATTATAAACATTATCTGGCGATGTTAGTCTGTTTAATAAACTGATGCCAGTATATTTCACATTTTGGATTGTTTTTGCTGCTACATTAAAGGCTTCAAAATATATTTTAGGGTTAAAAATATTATCATAAAATTCTCTTGCAATGGTTATAATTGGTGGTTCTGACATTATTTTGTAACATTAGATTAAATTTGTTGGTCGAGTGTGTATATTTGAAATGCTGTCAGTAATGGAAACGGATGTTCAGCAGCTAAAACATTTACTCGAAAATATAAGTACTTGTTAACAGTGTTTTCTGTCGGGATTGTAAAATATTGTATTGTTGAAATCTAAGTGTCTGTTGTGCTATACAATGATGTCCAATTAATATCCTCGTTTGATCCTTCCAATCGCCAATTATAAATTCGACCAACACTAGAGTTTAATCGGCCTCGCAAATGAAATTGCCAAATAGCAACTGCATTGGGACATTTAATTTTGATCCAAAAATTTTCAACTTCTCCGTTTGTCGTCCATTTTTGTCTGTCAGAGAAAGCGTAATAAGGATAATTTTCAGGATAATATGCTGATGCGCTTACCTCAAACCCAACTCGATTGTCAGTTGCCTTATAAAGTGTTGGAATATATCCAACATTGTTTTTAGTTCATTTTATGCCACTAGACAGACTGTCAACATACGCTTTATTTGTCAGATTATTAGGGTTAACTGGAACATATGTCGTAGTTATTTTGTTGCTTCTCATGTTTATATTACCTGACATTGGTCCACCAGATTTTTTAAAGTATGTGGCAAGTTCTTCTTTTAACTGGGCATAACTAATAGCATCAGCATCATTAGCTGGTGGTGAGGTTGTTGGTAATCCAGATATTTTTGAATTTGACATAAACAGGTTACCTGTCATTGTGTCACCGGCTTTGTTAAGTTTATTATCGTCAACAGATTTTAGTTGTGCATAACTTACAGCTTGTGTGTTATCAAAGTTTGCTGGTGGGTACACAGTTTCTAAACCTAACACTCGTCGATCTGACATGTTAATATTACCTGTAATTGTCCCACCGATTTTATCAAGTTTGTTATCATCTACATACCTCAACTGTGAATAACTTACCGCTTGTGTATAATTTAAGTTTGATGGTGGATACCTGGTCTCCAAGCCTAGAACCTTTTTTCCTGACATATCTAAGTAACCGCTTAAAGTTCCGCCAGATTTATCTAGTTTGTTATCGTCGACGGATTTTAGTTGTGCATAACTAACAGCTTGTGTATTAACAACATTTATTGGCGGATACACTGTTTCTAAACCTAGTATTCGTTGATTTGACATAAACAGGTTGCCTGTCATTGTGTCGCCAGTTTTTTTTTAGATAGCCTGATAAATCAACCTTACCGTTTGTTATTGTTGTATTTACAGCTGATGAATCTCCTAATGTTGTTCCAAATTTTGTATAATAGCTCATTATTTATTTAATATAACATAAAATTGTTAACATTAGTCAGTTTAATAACACATAAAATGTATAACAACAATGGCAAAATCGACGATATTAAATTTTGATACAGAGCGGTTGGTGAAACATAAACATAACAATAAACTTTCAGATTGTCATTATCTTATTGTTGGACGAACTGGATCGGGAAAAACAAATTTGCTTATGAATTTACTGCTGGGCAATAATTTTAACTACGATCGAGTTTATATTATACAATTAATCCACAGCAAGATAAGTACGAGCTACTAAGCGAATATAATAACAAACTTCGTGATGATCTTGATGCTGGTGAAGATTTTTTTATTATCAAACAAACAGAAGAACTTGTTCCAGTTAATCAACTTGATTCGTCCGAGCATAAGATAATAGTTCTTGACGATATTCCGCTAAATAATGTAGAGATGAATAAAATAAGATCCTATTTTTCACAGTCACGTAATAAGAAATGTAATTCTGTTTATTTAGCTCAAGGTTTTTATAATGTTGACAGATTTATTCGGCGAAATACTGGTTGTTTTATATTATTTCTGGGACTGGACAATGTTGACGTTAGAAATATTGCAAACGAGTAATGTGGCGACGTAAAAAAAAAAAAAAATTATCGAACTGTATCACAAGGCAACGGCAGATAAGTATAACTTTTTCTTGTTTGATAAGCTTACACGTGATCCTAAAAAAAAACTATTTCGCTGTTGTATTGAAAATTATCTACAGTAGTTTAATATAATAATTATGGATAAACGAGCAAAATACAGAAAACATATAGAAGATTTAAAAAAACTTGCTCAATCTCAAGCAGAGTTTAAGCAGCTAGTGAAAGAAGCCCGATGTGGACAAGCAGCTGCCGCAGAAGCAGCAACTACAGCCCTCAAACCAGTTACTGAAGCACTACTTGGGAAACAACCTGAAACTAAACTGCTGTCAGAGGAAGAACTTATGCGACTACAGGAAAAAGGTTTACTCGGATTAGTCCAAGAACAACAAGAAACAGCTGCTGCAAAAAGTGTTGCTAGATCTGCTGAAGAAAGAAAAAGATTGGCTGAAGAACTTTCAGCACATATTCTTAATCCTGTTATTAGACAAGCTGAAATAGATCGGCTTATTAATAATCCACTTGAATTTGAACGACGATTAGCAAGTTTAACAGTTGGGCCGATTAGAAGAAAGTTAGAAGATAGAACGAAAAAAAATTGAAGAATCAGGAGATGTATTTCAGGAGATTTTGAGAAAAGAATCGTATCCAAGAGTATTATCACAATTTGAAAAGGATTTAAAAAATATAAATAACAAAATAGAAGATATTCAGTATAAAATGTTTAACTTATACTACAATTTTAAAGATTCGAGAGTATACAATATTCAAAAAGAAAAATATAATGCTGGCGAAAAAACTGCAATGTTAACGAAAATATCGGAGGATAATAAGAAACAAATCGATTTGGTAATGCCGGAAAATAACGAATATTACAAAGCTATTTAAAAATACCGAGAAGGCATTATCGCTGATCTTTATATCAAAGCTCTTAATCAAATAATTAATGAAAAAAAGTTCGGTCATCACACAAATGTTTTGAGTACCATAGCAAAAGAAATAGATTTAAAAAGAGTACCAGCTGCGAGTCTGGTGGAAACTGATAGACCAGCAGAGATTGAAAAACCACTAGTTGTATTACCAGCAGAAACTGTAGGTAAAGAGAAGATAAAAAAAAATAACAGCAGATAAAATAAAAAAATTAGAATACGATACTTTTATGGAAGAAAATAATATTAAAGATATTGATAATTTTAATAAATGGTCACAAAGTAAATATGATAATTTTATTGAAGAATTAGATAATATTTATAAAAATGGAATAGAATCTTATGGTAAAATTGATAAAGCTGAAGGAGAAGCTCTTAAAAAAATTTTAAACATGCTAGAAATGGTGTTATTGCAAATAATTTAATGTTTACGGCGAAGAAATTTAGAGCTCAAAAATCTGAATATGCAAAATTTTATGACGAGTTTGAATATAATGAGAATATTCGCATAAGTAAAAGATCTGGAACAGGGGTGAAAATATTTACATCAACTGCCGAAATGATAGGCAGATTAATGCTGTTGATATCATCAAAAGAAGCTGGAAATATTGGCGCTGAAATTGACAATGAAATTATTGATACACTTGATCATTTAAGATAGGAAAATTTATTAACATCTGACGAATACGAAACTTTACATAGCGATTTAATATAAATCGCAACGACTTAATTTTGTAAAAATATAATAAATAGCAATGTCAACAACATTATTACTAGACTCCAGCACAGCCGCTAAAGATAGCGCAAATTTTTCAGTAAATTATATTCCGCCAATACAACTTGATACTGAAAAACAGTATGAAATTGGACTAATTTCCTGCATGTGCTGGCATTCCATGGCTAACGTGAAAACTGGAGTAAACGATGAATTTTCATTTACTCCAAATGTAATAAGAAACCCGCAATGGAAATCGGTTAAAATTCCGCAAGGAACCTACAACGTAACTGATTTAAATAAGACGATACGCGAATTAATAACGAAAAATGGAGGAGTTTCAGACAATTTTGAACTGGTACCGAATTATAACACATTACGCGCGAGAATAACATTAAAAAATAATTTGATAATAGATTTTTCATCATCAACAAGCACAGCATCGCTGATTGGATTTACTCACAAACAATATGGATCAACCACAGAACAAACTATAACATATGACGGTGAACTGCCGGTAAATATAACTGACGTAAACACAATATCAATAACTTGCTCCATTGCACCTGGATCTTACTCAGCCCAGGGTAGTAAAAGGCAAACAATATATAGTTTTTCGCCAGAAGTTCCACCGGGATTGCTCATGCAAATTAATCCACGGCAAGTTATTTATTATCCGCTAAATGTTGAAAATCAAATAACAACGATAAATATGCAGTTGACAGATCAATCTGGACGACAGCTGGATCTGAATAACGAGGTTGTTACTTACTATTTACACTTACGTGCGCAATAGCTTCGCTATCAACTTTGGTTTTATGCAACCTCAGATATAACAAAACAAAAATAATTTTACAGAAGAAAAATAGTTGGTGGATTTTTGGGAAATATATTTACTAAAATTATTGAAAATGTTCCGGGAATAGCGCGTAAAGTTGCACCAATTGCACTTGACGCATCAGAAGCTTTTGCAACTGGAGCCGCATCTGCCGCTGGAACTGCGGTGGGACAAAAAATAGCTGATAAAATTAAAGGCGAAAAACCACCAACAATCAAACAAGTTATATCAGAAATCGCTCCAACAAAAGAAACTCAACGAGCAATGATAACAACAACAAAAAAACTTTTATCACCAAAGGGCGAGCAGATTATACAAAAATTAATATCTAAAGTAACAGCGCCGCAATAAAATTTTATATAATCTAATAAATAAAAAAAATGTCTGTTAAAATTATCTCGATTTAGCAGAAACTTATGACATCGATCACACTGTAACAGAATTTGAGTATATTGAGTATCTCGATGAAAATTCTAATGAAACAAATAAAGCTGGTATTAGAACATTTAATACCCGAGACGAAGATATATTTTTATTACCTCACAAAGCAATATTGGAAGTTCGCGGTCAGATTATGACAGTGGCCAATCCGCCTGTTGCAATTGGAGCAGGCGCAGAAATGGCACTAATAAATAATGGCTGGTGTTTATTCAAAAGTGCTCGATATCAATTAGCTAATCAAACTGTTCAGGATATTTCAAGTCACCAGCAAGTTGCAAGTACAATCTTAAATATTATTTCGTTTTCTGATGATTACTCCAGATCAACTGCAACTAACATGATGTGGTTTAAAGATACTGGAGCTGGTACTGTATCTGGAGAATTTATTTCAAAAGGTGTTTTAGAGCATGGAGCTGATGCCGCTGCAGATTTTCCAATTGTAAGAAATTTTCTCATTGCTAATGCTGTCAATTTAGGTATAGCCGCACCAGCTGCAGACGCTAATCAAGATGCTACAAGAGTTTCTCTTACTGCTACTTGTAATAATCTTGGTATAACACCACCAGGAGCAGCGGCAGACGGTGTTGCAATGTTAAATTTAATTAACGGGGCAATTAGCGTAAGAAATATAAGTTACAATGAAGGGTATTTAAAAAGGAAGGGACTTGCAGCAGGATCACGTCAAATTACAATGATGCTGCCGTTAAGTGCAATCTTCGGTTTTTGTCGCGATTACAATAAAGTATATCGTTGAGTTAAACATACACTAATTTTAGATCGGGCAGAACAAAACGACTGCCTATTTCGATATGGTGGAGCTGATGTACAGTTTATCATAAACAAACTTGCGCTGTGGATGCCACGAATAACACCATCAATCACTAAAATGTCAAAATTAGATAGTATACTCGATAAACATACAAACAGAATTTATTTTCAGCAACATAAAATATATCAAACAGCAGTTCCAAATACTACCGACTACATATGGCGAGTCACAACAACATCAAGTGAACAACTGCCGAGGCAATTATTCGTTGTATTTCAACGGCAGAGCGACGTGGTAACCAACAACAAAATAATGCAATATTTGATAATGCTGATGTTTGACGAATATATGCTAGACTAAATTCAAAGCAATATCCAGAACGAGCGATAGAATGTAATTTTGCAGATGACGCTAATAAAAATATTACTCGACCTTACATGTATCTACTCGACGCAGTGCAAAAATATCAGGATGTTGGAGACGGATCTCAGATATCAAGAGAAGGAGTTTCGTACACTTTATCCAATATTTTATTTTGATGTTAGTAAACTTAGCAAGCGAGCTGTCGACTCAACAGCTGATATTGAAATTACTTGGACACTCGGAGCATTTCCAGCAGAACAGTTGCACGTGTACGCGCTAGTGATCAGCGACAGATTTATTACGATTGATTCTGTTGGAGGCGAAATGACAGTACAAGTTTAAAAATTATAAATAATTTTACAAGTTTAATCTGTAACTTTAAAATAAGATGACAAAATATATTGTAAAAGAAATATATTTGACTGATGGTCAAGTTAAAAAATTAGCAGCTGCTGTTGCAAAACAGAGGCAGGTATCATTAAAAATCAACCCTGACATTTCCAAGGGTATTTTAACAAAATTAATGTTAACCAAAAAACAAGTGAACAGGTACGATTGCGGCAAAGCTTTTGTTTTAAATTTAAGTGCCGCACAAATAACAGCGATGGCAAAACAAGGTGGTTTCTTTGGTCCGGCACTATCAGTAATAGCCAGAACGTTATTACCTAAAATTTTGCCGGTGTTAGGTACATTAGGACTAGCAGCAGCGTCTGGAGCAATATCTGGCGCAACGAAAAAAGCAGTTGAGGGCGGTGGTATAAAGAAACTTTCAGTTTAATTTTATGTGGACTGATGAATGTCAATGGCAACAAAATTAGGAAAATTACTTGTAATTTTATGTGACTGATAAATATAATGCCACAACGAAAAACAGCAAAAAGAAAGACTACGAAAAAAAAGACACCGCGACGTCGAAGAGCAACCAAAGGAGGATTTATTCCAATAGCTCCACTTTTAGTGGGACTAGCGGGAAATCTACTGCCAAATCTGTTGGGAATAGGGCGAGGACTAACATTGCCGGGAACGCGACCCCGCTAAGTAATTTTGATATACTTGATAAGCTAAAACAAGTAAAAAATTTCCACGGAGTTTATTCCAAAGATGAACTTGCTAACATCACAGATGTTGGTTCCTGCGTGATAAATGTACAAGATTTCAATGACGGATCTGGTACACATTGGGTAGCAGTTTATAATAACAATTATTTTGACTCGTTTGGACTTCCACCGAGCGACGCAATAAAAAAAAATATATGTCTTCAAAATATAAAGTAGTAAATTATTCGTCTAATCAAATTCAGCCTATTGGAACATCTGCTTGTGGATATTATTGTATAATGTTTATAAAACAAATGTCCCAATTCCCTAACAATGTCAGGAGATCGGATTCCAATTTTTCAAAATTTATTTTACAGTTTGACAAGCATCCTTCTCACGCTAATGATGAGATTGCACAAAATTGTGTCTAAATTACAAATATATAATGTCAACATATTGTCTCAAATGTAAAACTAAAACAGAAAATATCAATGAAACAACAGAAAAAACAAAGAACAACAGGATGATGCTGAAAAGTCTTTGGGCAATTTGTGGAAAAAGAAAAAGTATGTTTTTAAAGAAATTGTCCCCAGCGATAAAATCGTTGGGAGCTGGATGTCCCGACGTTATTTTAGTAGACGACTGAAAGTTATTATTGGAAAAGTTATTTTAATAGAATGAGATGCAAGTGTGACTGTGACAGAGATCTCTGTCTGGAGCAAAATAAAATTGTCACATACTGTCAACAATGTAACAACAGAGAAATAATAGGAACAGGTATAGATATACATAAAGTAATTGGCAAATTGCCAAAACCAAAAGGAGGCTGGACACTACCAGGCCATAAATATACTGGACCTTATAATCCGTTAGATAAACAACTTGACGAAAACGATAATCCATTACCAGGACAAGAACATTACAATCAAGTTGATGCAATAGCAATGCGCCATGATATCTGCTACCGTGATATAGAACATCCTGATAACGTTCGTGTAGAGAACTCAAAATCAGACTGTAATAAAATAATGTTAGACGAACTTCGTGATATGAAACCGACAAATATGCGAGAACGTATTGATAGAAAGTTGGTGCAGGGTTTTATTGGAGCAAAATATAAACTTGGACTCGGAAAGGAATTGTATGATGATCTTGCAGCTGAATTACACAAACTTAAAATAAAAAGTTTACGCGACGTAAGGTTGGCAGAATTTTTCAATAAGAAGTTCGAGCAGTTTTTGGAACAAAATAACATCAAGAAATATGTTACAGGAAATGAAGGTAAAAGCGTTGTCGTCGAGCGATTTAATCGCACACCAAACGAAAAAATTCACAAGTATTTGACAGCTAAAAATACAAATAAATATATTGACAATTTACAGAACATTGTTGACGAATATAATAACACAAAACACCGAACCACTAAAATGTCGCCAGATGACGCAATTAAAAATCCGATATTAGCGAACGAAAACATGTACCGCAGACATAAATTTAAAATTGGTGATAAAGTTAGAATTTCTCTGACAAAAAAAAAAACATTTGAAAAAGGATTTACTCCAAAATGGAGCGAAGAAGTATTTGTTGTTGATAAAGTACTTTTAACAATACCTGTAACATACGCTCTGAAAGATTTATTAGATGAGCCTATAACTGGTAGTTTTTACGAGCAGAAAACTTCCCAAGACGTATTTGTTATTGAAAAAGTTATCCGAAAACGCGGCAACAAAAGTTTAGTTAAATGGAGAGGATACAGAGATAAATTTAATAGCTGGGTACCAACTAAGTGGATACAAACTTAGAATTTTCCCAATTTTGTGCAATAATGTTATTATAAATTTGTTCGTACTTTACAAGTACAGATTTACATTTGATAGTTTTACATAACGAAATTAAATATAATTTTCTTGTATTATCGACTGGCATCAAATTGAATATTTTAGCAAAAATAAAATCGTATTTTATGCTTCTTTGCTGGCCAGTTATTTTTAGATTTAAAAAAGGTTTGATAAGCTGCCAAAATATTTGTTGTTCGGCAACAGTAAAATTAAATTTTATTATTTTTTTTAGCAATGTGATACTTAACATTAAATGGTCCATTTGTCGGCCTGCTGTAATTTTTCTGTCAGCGACAGCAACGCTGCTGTCATCTTCATCGTCATTATTGTCGTACAAAATATCATCTTCGCTATAGCTAAAAAATTTGTCGGTGACTTTGTCGTTAGTGATTGGCAAAATTACTTGTAGTTTTGTTACTGGTAATTTTGTGGCGATATAATCTTCCGAATATATATCAGCAAGTCTTTTCATCAAGTTCATATTATAATATACTTTTATCTAATTATAAATAATAATGGCCAGCGAAACAAAATCTCCAGATGTAAAATATCATCAAAAAGTTAATAGATTAAATTACAAAGAACTAACCGAAGCAGTTCGAAAATGTCTGTCGGGTTATAGCGCATATTTGGTTAATGTGAATATAATGCCTGGCGAAAATGAGAGGATACTTCTAACAACGGCAGAAACAAATAAACTTAATGAAAGTTCGTTTATAACATTAAAATTTGATAAAGATGATATTTTGATGTTTGCCCACAGTTGCTTAACTAAAACCGAGCTAAGAAATATCATTGATCGTCATATCTGAAACCAAATCTGTCAAAAGTTGACATTGACGTTGCTGAGTCTTGTACGTTATCAGCTCCATCTTTTACTCGCCGTGGATTAATTTTATGATATTTCCCGGCAGCTATTTTTGAATTAAATTTTATTTTTTCTCCAGTTTCTATATTTACTGAAATAATTGCTTTTGGCTCTTTAAAATTAGATCCATCAGAACCAGCTCCACGTTTAGTGTTTTCTTTTGGTGTTACTAGATCTAAATTTTCTAAACAATTATCAGTTTTAATGCTATTTATATGATCGATAACTAAATTATTTGGAATAGCACCGTGGAAAGTTTCGTAAATAAAACGATGTGACAGATAATTAACAAAATCTGTTTTAGTTCCACGTTCCTTCACAAACAGGTATCCGCTATTTTATAAATTTCCAACAACTTTTTTGTTTTTTCTTCTTCGAATAATTCCTCGATCATTTGTCTCATATAAATCAAACACTGGATGAGGTTGATGCTCATTTTGTAAAGCTAAATTCTCAATATTGTCATCGTTTATTGAGTTATTTATTCTATAAACTCGTTGTCCAGCTGGGATATCATCGCAGAATAAAGTATAAACAAAATCTTTTCTAAACATTTTAGTCATATCTGTATTATCACCTTTTACTGAAATTATCATTCCAGCTGGTGTTGGTCTACCAATAGATTTTTTTAGATTTTATGTTAATAACCGAACCAAGTGTATTTCCTGCATATAAGTTGTACTTCGGGTAAACATGATATGCTTCTTGCTTCTCCGCTGTCAATTTCATATATATCAAAATTTTTGTCATTATACTATAAGGATTTTATATCTCTAATTGATTTTTAAGTAATTTTTAATTAAATATAAAATGCTATATATAATACAATGTTAACATTGCGCGATATTGCTAAAAAGAGCATTATCAAAACAGAAAAAATTGCTACAGCATTTTCCGGATACGACAGCAGTTACAAATTTGATAATCAAAATGTTTTAGCAAATTTTAACTCTACAAATTTATATCATCTTTTGCAACCAGTCATAACTCAAGAACTTTCAGCTCATAAAAGTATCAAACTAATAGTTCAGTATCATATGATTTTATCAAAGTTACATGCAACCGAGAAAGATATACTTGATATAATTTTTGAAAATACAAGTTTCGACAGAGAAATTTCAGAACCATATCTAACAGCTAAATCACGAAAAATATTAACTGGAACAAATATTATCACAGTCGCCGATGAAATACACCAAAAAATAAATTAAAAAATTGGAGGAATTTACTTCATTTGTGTCAGGTTGGAAATTTGAAATGATAAAGGAAGTTTTAATTCATACAGCAAAATATAACATACTTCGAGGTAGTTCCTATGTTGATCTTCCAAAAAAAAATTAAAAACAAAAAATGCTGTATAAATGTCAAAAACAACGACGATCAATGTTTTCGTTGGTCAATTTTGTCGGAGAGACATCCTCAGAGTGACCACAGTGACCGAATTCAAAAGTATTTGCCGTACAAAGACGAACTAGATTTTAACGGGATAACTTTTCCAGTGTCAGAAAATCAGATACCAAAGTTTGAAAAACAAAACAATATTACAGTAAATGTTTTCGGACTAGATGAGCGAGAAAATGTTTACCCGAGATATATTTCAGAGACTGCTACACAAAAGACATTAAATTAATTATTTTATCGAGGACATTACGTTTGGATAGAAAAACTTTAACGGCTTAGTTGGCGGACAGTATAATAAAAATAAAACAAAGTAATATTTCTGTTACAAATGTTTGCAGGGTTTTTCTAAGAATGAGAAACTACAGGAACGTCTTAAATACTGTGTCAACGTTCAAAGAATAACAATGCCAAGCGAAAAAGAAAAAGTCTTAAAATTTAAAAATTACGATCATAAACTAAATATACCTTTCGTTATTCATGCGGATTTCGAGTGTTTACTCGTTCCAGTGGCTGGCGCTGAAAATAATCCTAATAAATCAAGTACAAGAAAAATACAGCAACATGTTCCTTGCGGAGTAGCTTATAAAGTAGTTTGTTGCGTCGACGATAAGTTTTCATGTCCGGTTAAGTTATATAGATGCAAAGATAATGAATCTGAAAGTCCAGCGGTATGGTTACTAAAAAATCTTATAGATGATGTTAATAAAAATTTCTAACAAATTATTTAAGACAGCTCCAATGAAAATAACATCTAAGCAACAACTTGAATTTAATGAAGCGGTTGATTGTCATATTTGCGAGAAGTTATTGGTAGACTCAAACCGAGTCCAAGATAAAGTGCGTGATCACTGTCATCTAACTGGCCAGTATCGTGGAGCAGCTCATAACAATTGTAATTTAAAATTTCATGCACCAAAGTTTATACCTGTCGTTTTACATAACTTTCGCGGCGATGATAGTCATATTATTGTAGAAGCTTTTGGTAACGAGGAAATTAAATCTAAACTAAAACTAAATAATAAGATAAAATGTATACCAAATAATTTTGAAAAATATATGTCAGTTACTC
The DNA here is from genome assembly GCA_016617855.1 of Megalonaias nervosa. NCBI lineage: Eukaryota > Metazoa > Mollusca > Bivalvia > Unionida > Unionidae > Megalonaias > Megalonaias nervosa. The sequence continues at coordinate 15,184 of JAECUM010005301.1, forward strand.
TCGGAAAATTACGTTTTATTTACAGCATGCAATTTACATTAGCATCATTAGAAGATCTTGTAGAAAATGCTGTAAAAGCTGGTAGCAGTTTCAATAATCTGCGAAGTTGCTTTGGTGATAAATTTAATCTACTGACAAGAAAAGGTATCTTTCCGTATGAGTATCTCGACGACTGGAGCAGATTTGATGCAACTTCTCTGCCCGGCAAAGATAAATTTTACTCGCAGCTCAAAAATGAAGATATTACAGAAGACGAGTACAAATATGCACAAGATATTTGGAATAAATTTAGTTGTCAAACATTTGGTGATTATCATGATTTATATTTGAAAACAGATGTATTACTACTAGCAGATGTTTTTGAAAGTTTTCGTCGAGTAAGCTACAGCAATTATGGACTAGATCCTTGTTGGTATTATTCTGCTCCAGGATTGTCTTGGGACGCTCTACTAAAAACAAGCAAAATAGAATTGGATCTCTTAACAGATGTTGATATGTTTAATTTTATTGAAAAAGGTATTAGAGGCGGAATTAGAGTTATAACAAAAAAAATTGCAGTAACCAATAATAAATATCTAAAACATTATGATAAAAATCTCCCATCCAATCATATTATTTATCTAGATTGTGCGAATTTGTATGGTTGGGCCATGTTAGAGCCAATGCCCTGCGGTGGATTTCATTGGATAACTCTAGATCAATTTCTTAAAGAAACTGAAAAAGATTTACCTAGAAATATTTCATACTTTGTTGAAGTTGATTGCATGATCTACACAACGACTACCCATTTTGTGCGGAGTCTATGATGATAGATTATAGTTACTATCACCTGAGCATCGAGCCATGACAACAGTAAAAAATTCCGTTGTTAATAAGTTAGTTCCAAATTTGCTAAATAAAAGAAATTACGTGATACATTACAAAAATTTAAAACAAGCAGTAGATGCTGGACTAATTCTTAGAAAAGTCCATCGTGTGCTAAAGTTTAATCAGTCGAGGTGGATGTCAAATTATATTGACTTAAATACCAAACGTCGTGCTATTGCTGAGACCAACTTTGAGAAAAACTTTTTTAAGTTAATGAATAATTCAGTTTTTGGAAAGACAATGGAGAACATTACAAAGCGAGTAAATCTTGAAATTGTTAATGATATAAATCGCAGAAATAAATTAGTTAACGATGACGGTTTTGTCAGTATGAAAATATTTAATGAAAATCTTGTTGCAATACAACGACGAAAGACAAATTTAAAGTTAAATAAACCGATGTATGTTGGTGCAGCTGTACTTGATATATCAAAGTGGCTAATATATGATTTTCACTATAATTTTACCAAAAAGCAGTGGCCAGGTTCAGAGTTGCTATTTACTGATACAGATTCGCTAGTTTATAATATAAAATGTGAAGATGTCTATGAGGATATTTATAACAATAAAAATTTATTTGATTTATCAGATTATCCGACATGTATTGGATTTCATGATGATACTAACAAGAAAGTTATTGGTAAATTTAAGGACGAATTTATGTTTGTTCCGGTGAGAGAGTTTGTTGGACTTCGAAGTAAAATGTATGCCGTTATTCTCGATGATAATAAACTGACAAAGAAAGCGAAAGGTATTCCTCGCGGATACGTAAAGAAATGTATGAAATTTGGTGATTTTAAAACCGCACTAAACACAATGTCAGTTTTATTAAGACAAATGTAATCAGAACTAATCTTCATAAGCTCGAGACAGATACGATTATTAAACGTGGACTTAGCAATTTCGATGATAAAAGATATTGTAAAGACGGAATTAATACTTAAGCACTTGAGCATTACACCAGTATCTGTTAGAAAATTATTTATAATTTTCCTAATTTTATGCAAAACTTTAAAATTTAACGTTATTCGATGAAAAATATTTATGTTTGAAAGGGAGATAATACCGTTCCAGCTAGTTTAAATCGTATTTGGGTTATCGGACATAGTTAACATACATTCAAATCTGATGTAACAATTTTGCTTTCTTTCGTTGAAAGACATTAGAATTACTGTATACATATGTCTAATTTCGACTTAGGCAGATTAGATAGCCAGCAAAATTTCCATCTATAAAACAGATGATCTGTATTAATTTCACTTGAGTGCATGGAATTTTCACGGCCTGGGAAAAACCCACTATCGATTTTTCAGACTGCGGAAGTCGCTTCTAATGTATACAGCCGCTGTATTATAAAGCTTCGTTTTTCTGTACAAACAGATTTATATTTTACCAAAGCAGATGTATCGTAGATTTTCCGATTCATTTAAAATAACGTTTTTCAGAATCATAAAATGCAATGCGAAATTTCCTGCCTGGTAACTGGTAAGTATATAATAATTTGTAAACATATATATATATATACAAGACAAGTCTGTGGTCTAGTACTAAAGCGTTAGATTCTCGTACTCAAGGTCCGTGGTTCGAGTCCCATGATCGACATAATTGGGGATCCGGAGAAATCCTCGAAATCCACAACAGACAAAATACACTCTCCCACCATGTCACTACGTGGTGGGTGTACTTTTGCACTCCCCGGGGTTGATTATGGGGGGGGGGAGAGTGTACAAAATCTGTTGGACGTAGATAAGGCCCACGTTTGTTTGTGCCGTCTTAGAGATAAGTTTATGTGTTGTGTCGTCTTAGAGATAAGTTTATGTGTTGTGTTGTGTTTCGTCTAATTTCGAATATCCTCTGAGCTTTCTAGGATGTTGTTTGGCAGCCTAGGAGTTCACATGGGGATATGTTGAATGCCCCTGAGCTTGCTAGAATGTTGTTTGACAATCTAGGAGTTCATATGGGGTTGTGTTGTGATTATATGTTTTGTAAATATTTTTGTCTTTTAGCTTTAGAAATATCATTATCAAATAAAATATCAACCATATTGTCAATAAATGTCATCAAATCATCTGACCAACCTCTTATTCGTTCGTCATTTTCAGTCGCGAACAACAATACTGACCTATATTTTGGTGATATATGATAACCAACCTTTTTAATACAGTCGCTTATTATATTAGGTTTTATGCCAGTATAACTTGAGGGTGCTCCAACTGAATCAAATCTCTTACAAAATTTGTTTGTCAGATCAAATCCAACATGTCTTATTGATGATGGATAATAACCCATATTATATAATATTTCATTGTTTAATATGAGATTTCTAGCAAAAAAGGTTTCTAAACTAGGATATTCTATCTCCGACAAATCCTCTGGGTGGGGGATGGGGTCTCTGGTCCAGAATCCGCATTTGGTTTAGGATCCGCCTCCTTACATACTACTAGCAGCTCACGCCGTAGAAACTCTACAAGTATCCGCTAACACAGGGAACTATTTTAACTACGCCACCTTAGACCAGTCAGTCTATGGTTTCAAGGCACATTACGCCAGTACGACTGCATCACATTTGCCACCATGGCGACATAAACGGCATCTGCCGAGTCCCTTCTTGTTTATTCCATTGTGTAATTTACCGGTTTCCTACCGTAAATACTGTCACTGCAGTCACAACACCAATGTACACCACTAGATTTTAATACGGACTATATGGTCTTGCGGTTTGGGTCTGAATTCACTACTAATTGACCATGGCATCATGGAAACTCACCAACACTTTCTCTCCGTGACGTTTGCTCCTAGTAATTGGCTACTTATTTCGGGCTAAGGAATATTTCCACTGCACCGAATTCCAAAAATCAAACAAGTAATCACACAAATCTTAGAATTCCTTAAACGGGGCGCTATATCCAAATGCGCATCTCCAAAATTTATTACAATATCTCTCATCCTTTTCCCTTTTTTCTAAGCTTTCATCCTTTGACTATCCGCACACCTAGTTTGGTGTCGTTTTCTTTTTCTTGTACCTCTGCCACTTGTCATGTTTGATTAATTTGTATCATTATAGATTTATTGGGAAGGGCTTATCTAATATTGTAAGAACTTGTAACCCGACCCCTTATGCACAATTTAGCAAATTATGTGTGTGTGTATGTGTGTGTGTGTGTGTGTGTGTGTGTGTGTGTTATTACGACTCCCCTAAAACTGTTGTTAGTCATCTTGTTGAATGAAACTCTGCATTTAGAAAACAAAATTGGTAACTAGATCAATGTCACAATAAATACGTTTGCTGCATGTAAACCTCTTAGAAAATCTATATTTCATTGGGTATTTTGAATATTTGCACGTGTAATTGGCTCAAAGCTTACAAATGAGAAGAATGTCCAAAAAAGTAGTGATTAATATAGCTCCTCGATAAACAATGTACCGTAGATACACTCATATTTTACACATAATGATTCCAGATCAAAAGAATAATTATTGTACCCTTATTCAGTTATTTCAAAATGAAGTCAGTACTGACAGAACTTGTATATTGATCCTAACTTTGTTCCCTATTCTGATAGTCATTTACGGAGAATTCCAGAATTTAGTTTCTTTGGTGTTCATTTTGTACAATGTTCATTTGTTTTTACCTGATATGACTGTATTTAATTAAATATATTTTCTTTTTTTTTTTTTTATAGAGATAATGCTACATTCAACTGAGATAAATATTGTTTTCTTCCCATTATGTTTTCGTGGCATTTTCAAATAAATCATTACATACATTTTATGAAGTTAAAAGTGACCAAAAACATTTGATCAATGTAAATTGGTTAGACGTTTTTGTTCATTTAATTTATGATGAAGAGTGATATTCTGCCAAGACAAACGTTTTGAATTTTTCTTGGTTTATACCTCATGGTCATGGAAACAACAGAAGCACCATGTATCATGCAAAGAATACAGTAGAAAAATAAAATACTGCCACATGATGTTTCATATACTAATGCAAACATAGGCATGTGATATTTGCAGGATAAAACATATTAATGAACGTTAACGGTGAAAAAAAAGATGCATTTTAAATGTGACATTCTGGGAACACTCATCATAAAATAAGAGATCAGGAACAATCACTTTCTGTAACTTCATCGTCGCTCATAGTCTCCTCAAATTGCTATCAGCCCAGTATCTGAGGTCGATCCCAGTGTCTAAGTTACGGAAGGGATCAGTATAAATTTCTGAGAACATAACACTGAAAAGGATTGTGGCAACACACAATCTTCGTTTGACACCATTTAGTAATTGGGAATGGTTCAGATGAATTACTGTCGTCCACTAGACAGGCGAGCATACCATCATGGAACCGCTGAAAGATTACGACGAATTTCTCTGGGCAACCAAATTTTGTCCTGAACTTTCAGAGACACTCAGGATTGTGTCAAAGGCGTATGCCAAGTCAACGAAAGTCGTGTTTACGTTTGAGTTCTATGGTCCCTCGTCCTTTCCTATAGATACACTGTCTCTCAGGCAGGAACCCTTCATCGATGTGATGCACAATGTTATTCAGCAAGAATTTTGCTCGCTATTAATAGCATGATGCCCCAAAGGTTGTCGCATGATTGTTATTTGCCTTTCTGCTTGCACAAGTTGATACATCATTGAACTCTTGGGGTATAGTACATAGCAAGCCTCTGGCTTTGTACGCTTTTGCTGGTATAGCGTCTGCTCCAGGTGCTTTGATATTTGAATGCAGGTCAGTTCCTTTTTCAGTTTCAGTCCGAGTTGGAGGATCAGTGTGAGATATGCTGACTTACAATTTGGAGCAGTGGCTCTTGACTCCTCACTGACAGATTGTTGATTGAGGATGTTGTTGAAGTCTTAGTAGTATCTTTTCTTTGTCAGCAGTGGCACTCCCAGCACTCATTATCAGAGATGTTCCTGATGAGTGTTCTGTAGATCATCTTCAAAACATTATTGACGTTCTTCATGTCATTCCTGTATGCATAGGACTAAATTTCATCTGCCCTGTGGCTCAGCCATGAGTTTTCCAACTCTCTGAGCATGCACTTGATAGTCATCTTGATGTTGTTGAAGTCTGCCTTCTTAGATCACGAAGTGCTGTTATCTAGACAGATCCTTGGGAGTTCTTGTTTAGTATGTCAGCATCAAACCAATGTTTACAAATGGTGGGACCATGGGATTTGGATGTAGCCAAGTACATCAAATCTCTGAAGGAAGCCCATTTTCCTCCTTTTGGACCACATAATCATTGTTTTGGGAGCCCAAGGAAACGACCAAGGACTAAGACGCCTGTTGCCGCATTGAGCACAACTCAACAGACGAAGGAATTCTCTAGCAAAAGGATTGCTTGGTATAGACAATGAACCTACCATTGCAGCAGGAATTCACAATTCGCGTTCCCGGGGAAATCACATCCTTTCTACTTGAACATTGATTCCTGACCTATTGACCAAAAATCTTGGAAAGGTACAAGGTCCGAGATGTCCCTGTTGACAAGGAAACTGAGAACGAAAAGGAGGGTAACACATAGGGGTGAAACAATACACCTGTCGCTTATAGATACGATTTACGATACACGGCCTGTGATACGATACATATCGATACATTTAATGATCTTTCCATCTTTGAAAGGTAGGTGGTGCCCCTTAATGTATGTTGACATACTGGTTGTATTTCCAGTATGCAGATTACAGATAGAGATATAGTTATTATATATTTATATGCAATTCTCATCAATGACAAGAAAACAAAAATACTTTCAAACAGACTACTTTCTGGTTGTCAGTGAGTTTTATTCAGCGTTTTAGGTTATTAATGGTGGCTCCATTTAACTTTAGCCACCAGGCCCTTTGTGCTTTGAAAACAACTTATTACCAATTTCATGTCTAACTTAAACTTGGAAGACATTACGATGTTATCTTCAAAACAGAAGCAATAAAGCAATTTCCTAGTGCAAAAAATCTCATCTAGAATAAATCCGGGCATGGGAATGAGGATGAATACCAACAAAATCTATTACATTCTACCTCCTGCATATGCAAAAGACTGATGTTGCCACATGTATTTATTAGTGAAGAAGGAAAACTATTGACAAAACTTAGTCCTATTCTATAATTTTAAAAAAATTTACACCAGGTGATAAACTTAAGCTGTTTGAAATCTGCCCCCTTGCTGATTCTGTGGTAGTTTTACTTATTCTATGAGCACCTTCATTCACTGGTTAAATATCTCTGCATAGAAAGAGAAAATTTATTCCCCATGTAAAATTTAAGGAGAGATGCTGCCAGGATTATATCTTAAGGGGGACTTCATCCTTTGTCACAGAAAGAAGTGGAGTGTAGAAAGAAGGAGGGGGAGGAGGAAACAGTCATGGTTCAGTATTTACCTAACACTTCAATACTCCACTTTTTTAGAGCTCTACTGAAATCAAAATCTTTAAAAGATGTCACCTCTGGTTGTATATGTATTAATCTGTTAACTGTTTCTGAGCATACTCTTTTCCTTATCTATGCCAGATTTCTTATATGTTCCATAATGCTCTATTAGGGGTTTTAGTCAATCAATGTCATAGACGTGTTCAAATAAATACCTTTACTTCTTAATTTCATTGTTTTCATCCTTATTTATTCAGTTTATCTTAATGCTGATATGGATATATGGTTTTGTAGCATATGATTCACAGGGCTAAACTGATTGATAAAAAATGAAAACTGCATTCTAATTTCAAATTGTCTGTATTTTAATTAGGCTCAGTATTCTGCCCTTTCTACATTTAATTTCGAAATACCGCTGAAATGGAGACTGACCGTATTGCCCTCTATTTTAGTCCATCCAACATGTACATCGGACTTGTATTTAACACTATGTTCGGGCTCAAAATCACTCACTGGTATCTCCATTAACAATTTCACAGCTCCAATAATTCAGTATACTTCATGCATTAAAAATTACTGTCATCATCACTATCACCGGCCAGTATTTGGCGAATGAAAACGTAATGAACCACGCCGGGAATCAGACATTTTGGGTTTTCTATGTGGCCTATATTTTTTTACACGCATTTTTTAAAACTTCCTTCATGGAGGGTTAAAAAATACGCCAGAACACTTATTCCATGGCACAATGTGCCAATCAAATTTAGTTTAACAACCATTATTGTCATGCTTGAAGACCTTAGATGTGTAAACAGTTGCCTACCCGAAAAACAGATGTTGCGACAAGAATGGTTAAATAAGAATAGTATACTTCGTCGAGCACATTTTTATAAGCGCGACTTTCAACTAAGTTGCGGAGTTCTCGCGCATCACCGTTCTCATAAGTGTGCGAAATAATACATATTTTGCATGCGTCACACTATCGCACACCCTGAGAGCATTTCTGTTTAAGTACGTTATATGTCAAAGACTTTAGAGCGAATTTTCTCTGTTGCTTTGCTAGTACTTCCTGCCTGTCAACCAGGGATTAAGCTACGCTGATTACTGATTTGTAGTTATTATTTAACCTTGACCGGAACAAGTAACCACCAATAAGATTTGAACATAACATATTTCACCGCGCAACACACCGGTAGTGTAGCTTTCAAATCTACCGAAGTAGACAAGATCAAATTAAATGTAGAAACTGAGCGTAAAATTGGTTATTAAATCGTGAGTAAAGTACTTCATTATACTCATTATTCACGTGGAACATATCAGGAATGTATCCAGACCTGCCAACCCTGACGAGTCCGTCTCAGTCAGGCAGCTGATTTTTTTCCGTAAGATTGACCAGTTTTCAGTAAGGTGTAACAAAATATCAATAACTGCTACTGTAAAGCTGGAAAACATAATTAAAAGTTCGACGCAGCGACGATAACATTATGTTCAACTGAAAAGTTTGTAAAGAATGCGTGGACCTTACTTACCACTAGTACAGTTGCACAAACTTTAGTTCCAAACCCTATGCAACTCAATGGCTTGTTGCTATCTCTCAACTTGACGTAATTCTTTGCAATTCTTTTTCCATTTCATATGACGACGGCAATCTTATCTCCCGCCACGAGTACTCAAATTGGCACGTGATGTCCAATAAACGTAATTGTGTCTTTCCCATCTTTTACTCACAAAAATCTGAATATTCCTTTTTATTCTTCTGTGTCAATTATTAACACTTTTCTAGAGGCTTATTTGCCCTTTTGTCTTAAATGCATCACTTTCATGACGCCATTTATCAAAAATTTTAAATTGAACGGTTTGATCATGCAGACGCTTCGCATGAACAAAAAGGTGCAGTTTGAAGTGTCTGAGCTGCTGCTGTAAAATTAGTCTGGTTCCCTACCTAATTTCACTGATTCTAATATGAAACCTGGATCCAAATAAAACACAGATGAACCAGTTATCCAGATTTTTCGGCAACTATCATTTTCCTGTAGTTTTTGCTTGTATGCCTTCAAGTCCGTATTTTAAAAGCAATTTTCGTGAGGCTTACGGCAAAATCATAAGAGTTGGCAGGTCTGTTTATCCTTTATGCTGAACATGCTGCTGGGATAAGATAATTAGCATGGAATTGGGGGTAGGGGCAGATTACGAACCATGTCACTTTGTTCAAATTAGCTAGTATTCTTAAGGCTTTTTCTTTTTTTACTAATACAAATGAGTGCCAAGGACTGCTCGCTGTTTCAGATGAATTATATATTTAAATAATAAGGCGGCAAACAAATAATAATTATTCATAACTGTTGAAGATTAAAATAACTTATATAGGGTAAGTATCGTTTTGTTTCGATTCTCCTTCTCTCGTATCGATATGTGTATTGTTCCAACAAAAGTATTGACGCATCAATATATCGATGAATCATTTCACCCCTAGTAACACATGAAATCATGTCTTGCTCCAAAATATAACTAGCATGCTGCTTGGTAGACTAGTAAGCGAACCACAGACCATCTTGAAGCCATGCAATTTGTATGAACAATTATGGTTGTGGCCCATTGCAATCAAAGTTATATGACCAAGTTTGGTCATGAAGGGATATGGTCATCTTGGCTGACATGACGTTGTCCAGTTCTTGAGGTTGAGATGGAGTGTGCAATATTAAGATTGGGTAATGTATTTGAAGAAGAAACATGCATATGAATATCTATACACCTTCTAAATTTTATAGCAAATACACATACTGGTAGACACATGCAAACGTACAACATGCCCAAATGCAACATTCCACTTCTAAAAAAGAGTCAGGATGTCAAAGCCAGATTATATGACCTTTATTGCATGTCTATGTACAGCATGCATAGTTCATGTGCAACAAAAAAGATAGCTCCACAATATAAAGACTAACTTGATAACAGGTATGTATGTTTTCATAAACAACACTGTTCAAACAAAATAAAACACTCCTCGATACTGTGCCCTTCATTATAGTGAGCAGCAGAATTATATGCATAATGTGCTTCATTATATGGTTGTCTCACTATATGGCAGTATCTCTATGGCTCCCATGGAAGCATTATAATGAGGGAGAATGCATCATATACCTCATTAAAAGGTAATTTCACTATAAAGTCACATAGTCTATGACTCCCATGGACAGCATTATAATGAGGGATAATGTATTATATACCTCATTAAAAGGTTATCTCACTATAAGATCGCATAGCCTATGACTCCCATGGACAGCATTATAATGAAGGATAATGTATCATGGAAGCATTATAATGAGGGAGAATGCATCATATACCTCATTAAAAAGGTAATTTCACTATAAGGTCGCATAGTCAATGACTCCCATGGACAGCATTATAATGAGGGATAATGTATCATATACCTTATTAAAAGGTAATTTCACTATACAGTTGCATAGTCTATGACTCCCATGGACAGCATTATAATGAGGGAGTGCTGTATGTAATTTGACAGACCAACATAAAATCATGTGCACTTTACTTACAGTTTTATAACTCAGAAACACATCACATAACTTTCACATTCAACTTTTCTTTAATTTTTCAAATCTTTTTTAACATATTATGGAAATCAAAGACAATGTCCATTGGCTGTATTTCTTTACTGAGGACTGGCTAATGAGAAAACATACTTTACATGACTGGACATGTCAGAAACAATTAGCACTAAATGCATACATGAACAAAAAACTTTACTGAATTTAGTTCAAAATGTACAAGCAAATGAACAAGCTATCTACATGCTCATGTACACATTTAAATTTTAATAGCTTTATAGTGACCTTAATCCACTTTTTGATGGCCAATTTCATTATACACTCTAAATGAAGTCTACACAATAGACCAAAATAATGAGAAAAAAAACCCTCAATAGACCAAAATAAAGAAAAAACAAACTAAGGAGACATTTATAAAAAGTCATAGTTTAATTAGAAATGTAAATATAGCATTGCCCTTAGTTGGTACCAGGCTGGAAGGAACTCTGAACTACTGTGTACATTTCTATTCTTGACATTTCTTTTCAAAGTCTGTAATAAGACAGAAAAGATGATTACTTGTTAAATGCTAAAGGATTTAACTTTTTAAAAAATTATATCTTTAAACAGCTAATGATCCATAATCAGTTAAAAATTGTATGGCTACTGGAAAGCTTTCTAACATACCCAAAATGGTCATGCCAAGGCTCAAACCCATGTGGGCAAAAGTGAGATGTGAGTGATTTGTAAAAGCGAGTATCCAAGATCACTTGGTCACCTAATTATATTTAAAGTAATGTTAAATCCAACAACAACAAAAAATATTCACATCCTTGCCACTTACAGACAATAGTTATTTAGAAATAATTATGCTTAAAGCTCAGTGATTGTCAAGATTTTTTCTACACAGTAGCTACTATTATATCTACATTATTAGCAGTGGTAGGGATCCTTAACCCCCTTTTTGATGTTTATGACCATAGCAATATTTAAAAAGTTAAATGAGAAATAAATTGGAAGACTACAAAAAACTAAAGGAGAGTTAGAAACATGGCTATGTCTTGCTCATTTACAGAATCTGATCATCTAATTTGATCTGCATTATGATGGAACCGCTCTGGTGGCCTAGTGGTTAGAGCATCCACCTCGGATGCAGGAGGTCGCGGCTGCGAACCCCAGCCAAGTCATACCAAAGACTTTTAAAAAAATGGTACTAACAGCTGCCTCACTTGGCGCTCAGCATTAAGAGGTTAGTGTTAGGACTGGTCGGCCTGGTGTCAGGATAATGTGACTGGGTGGGACATCATGCCACGTGTCTGCGGCATGATGTCCCAGTGCTAGATATCACTATAAACTGCCACACTGCAGACATCATAGCGATATGACTGAAAAATTGTTAAAGCTACATTAAAAATCTAAATCACACACACACTTATGATGGAATTTTTTACTTAGTAATCAGGAATGGTCTTAAATAGTAAACTAATCGCTACATATGATAGATACATAAGAGAAAATACAACCCACATAATTTTACTTTGCCTGACAATCAACCATGACCTGAAAACTGAATTCAAACACTGGACAATGAAATTTTGATCAAAGATGCCTTTCTTTATTACTAGTAGTACACCTTAAGGTCAATCCAACCTTAAGTTTATACACGTATGCCATCATATGCAGACGACATGACACTTAATTCTTAATTAATTTTCGCTAAGTATAAAAGCAGGTCACTATGTCTTTTTTTGGTTACAAAGGATTTATACTCCTCAAAATGAATCCAACAACTATATATTCAGTTTTTCATGAGGTACCAATTTTTGTTACAAAACCACATATTTAAGGACCCAACAAACAATGGTCTTTCTGTTGAAATAACAAATCTATGACCTTAAAGGAGGGTATCTACTCGCATACATGCTGAGTCCAACTGCAAAGAACACAGACCCTGATCTGCTGTCACATAATGTACCAGCTGATCAAAGTCTATGTTGTTTGTTGTACTGATTACTCGTAACACACTGCATGGATACAGCTCTGCTGGTGCATCCAGTGACAGCAGATCTGGGTCTGTGCAGTTTGCAGTTGGACTTGTAAGCTTACGAGTGTATACAGTACTGACAAATGTTTCATTTTCTGCAAAACTATGAAAACTGATACTCGTGAAAAAAAATGAATTCATAGAACCAAATTTTCATGACTATTTACATATAAAGCCTACAAAATAAAGTTAAGACAAAATTTAACATTGATGTAAACGAAAACATGTTCTAAATGCTTTTGAAAAGTAACTTATATCTTGCTTGTACCTAATTGGTAAGACAATTAATTTTGTTGGCTGTTTTAAAACACATACTTCACAACATTCAACATTATGGAACAAGTGGATACAGAAAGCACAAAAATTCTATCTCTTCCATTAACAAAATTGACAATGATTTCCTAAAAGTCTGCATTGCTTAAATCACACAAAACATTTGCAAATATAAAAGTGTGGATTTATAAATTGTATACCAGTCAGCTTGCACATGGTTCCTTTATATTGCACATGGCAAGCTGACAGTAAAAGTGAATTTGTCTTCATGAGTAAAAAACAAAATAAAATATTATATGGAATATTTGAATGAAATTCCTTTCTTTGCCTAGGTAAGGCAGCAGATTCATCAACTAAATCAACAATAATGAAGGATGTACTGTTTGTAATAATTTATTTATATTCACAACAAAACAAATTGTGAACTCTTATTTTGATACATTTACTTAACAATTATGAGGCATTTGCTTTGAAAGTGGCAACAGATTGAGAACAATTTCAACTGTTTGCCAAGCGGTATGCATTAGTCTCCTGTAATTATCCCCAAAACAACAGATCGTAAACACTGCTTATGGTTAATAATTTTTTTGTAAATTGATCACACTTTAAACAAAATCCTCCTGGTGGTTAAATGTTAGAGATGAGTGCCTATGATTTTTAAAAACACCTTTAAAGAAATTTCCCAAGTAATGCTATCCACAATTAACACCTACTCTCCTTATAATAGCAACATGCATCAAACAAGTTGATTTTTTCAAGTCAGCAAACTGCCCCATTAAAATGTAACTAATAAGTTAAACAAAAACCATTTTTCACATTATCACATCTGCATGAGAAAATGTGATTCACCTTGACTCAGACTACTAGGTGGAAATGATACACAATAGATGAAACTGCAGCCATTGACATAATAGAAGAATGCAGTACATATAAACACTCAATAAGGGCACTGATACATGCACTGTGGTGGGATCACTGGGTATAAAACTTGTAGAACGTAAAGCATTACAAATGGAACATGGCCAACTCTCCCTATCAACTTTTTGGGACTTACCTATGGCCAAGTACTTGTAGAAACATGAGCTTGCCTGAGCAGAATTTGAACTTATCCTGGGAGTCAGACAAGTGGATTTCTAAATCCCTGATAAAAGTCCAAGAATTGATTTTCTTAAGCCAATGGACTATGGACAATATATGCAGCCCAATCTTCTTCCCTTGGCCTTGCATAATGGTAATTAATGATAAATTAATTTAAATTCCTGAAGGAGACTTTCCTGTCACTTTCTGTTCCATCTTTTATCTGAAGTCCATTTCTTCCAAGAAAACAACATCACAGACACTGTGATAGCTTAAGTCTACAGTTCTATGCTATCAATGGTTCCTTTATATTTAACAAAATTAAGTTCAGCAAATCTTTGGTAATTTGATATTTTTGAGAGTAGTCAAGACATATTCTTCAAATGGCTGAAGTCTGTAGAGGGTTAAACTGTCCAGTACCCACTCCCTGGACAAAGTGACCACTTTCTGCTTCTTGTAGATCTCTGAAAGGAATGAGTACATTTCATAAATAAACATACAAAGACAAAGAGAGCCAGACTTGTAGACAGAATGATGGAAGGCCATTGTTTGGATACAGATGCATAATAACAGGAAGAGTGATAGAACAGTTATTACAAAACTGAATCATAAAGGTATAGGATCATTACTTAAGTCTATAAATAGATCATTCCCAATTGAAAGGCGTGTCCAAAAATTATATCAAAATCGTCTCCTATAAACATAAAAATAAAAAATTACATTATTGCTTTGAGTGCCATAAATCAATCTTTTGCCTTAATAATGCATGTCTGTGGTCCAGCAGGCAGCTGAAAGTATTATTCCTCCAAACCTTCAAATACATCTTGTGGACTGTAGGTCAGTATAATGTACAACCATGAATGCCAATTTTGGAGTTCCCGAACAATGTGGAAAAATTGTTGTAACTGTTTGAAATGAATAAAATCCCAAGGAAGGCAATTTTCTTGCAATTTACAATTTCCAGCAAACATATGATACTTGTATGCAGTGCAGGTATATTCAGTGGTAAAAATCTTTTTTTTAACATGGCATAATAAGGGATATCACTTCTGCTGTCATGGCAGGCTTGGAGATAGGGACTGTTGTTCCGAACACAAAAATTTCTGACTTTTTTTATTCTTTCTGTGACATCAGTTTGACATTGCTCATTTTGTCTTAGTAAAATTCATGCCAACAAAGACCAACTGTTGCAATTATGGTACTGTAACTACTGGAAGAGGAGGGGGAAGATGCATTTTAAATTACAGGAGAGAGAAATGATCATTGGAATGATATTATTCATAAACTTCCTACAATCGATTCCCAGACTTCAAATTTGATACCATTTGATACACCGATGCCCAACCAGTGCCTGAAAACTGACCAAAACACAAAACCTAACCAAGCTGTGATGGATGGGAGGGGGAGCCATGCACCCAAATGGGCCTAGGTAACATGTACTACTACAAGTCAAAGACAGTACTAGCAGATCGATGGACATATGGCTGGATAGTGATGTTTACATGAAAACACACAAACACACATACTTACAGCTGTAAGGTAGTTGGATAGAAAGATTAAAGTACAATATTTGCAAAATAAAATAAAAAAAATATTAAAAGAGCCTGAAAAATTGTCCGGAGTAGTTAAATTTGAAACAATAAAACCACCGCCTCCATGTTCATCATATGATCCAAGCACTGCTTTAATATGTGTTACATTTACAAGGTCAAAAGGTTGAGAGACCAGGTAACTTAACAATGATTCAACCAAAGTATGAAGAAATCTGATTTGGGAAAATAAGCCAATGAAAAAGCTGTCACCAAATATGAAAACCTTAATAAAAAGTTTCTTTGAATGTAACCTTGACCCAAAGGTCAATGAGGCATACAAGCATGTCACAAAATAAATTACCTTAGCTACATAGTGATTCGTCCAAAGAATTACGAAAATCCTGTAAGGTGTTTAGGAAATATTAGCAAATGAACTTTAACCCAACCTATAATGTTAATGTTCAGTGACTGTGACCTTGATCCTAAAGTCAAAGGGAAAAGCAAGTGTGCCAGATAACGATTTGTCTTTGCATCAGAATGATTCTCAAGTATGAATCCATTAAGGGGTGTTGGAAATGTAAGCAAATAGTGAAAATGTAACCAAAACCATTACAAAATTTCTATGACCAACCTCGACCCTAAAGTAAAAAGCAAGCTAGCATGCTGTACAATGAACTGACTTAGCGTCATAATGATTCATACAAAGTATAATGACAATCTAATAAAGGGATTTAGAAATTAATACATAAATGAAAAAGATGTATCAACACCCTTGATGCAATTTTCTGTGACCTTGACTCCATAGTAAAAGTGAGGAGTGGAAATGTCATGGAATGAAGTGTCTTCATTGCATAATTTTTCATACCAAGCATGATGGGAATTAAATAAACAGTTTAGGAAATAAATGCAAATAAAAACACTATAACCAAAATCTTGCTGAAGCTGCCAATGCCAACAGAAATGTGACAGCTATGTCTTGCTTCCAACTAACATGGGCTCACTAAAATAACTGATCCATGAAAAGGCAGTTACTGTGGCTATATTTCTTATTCCAAGTTTTCCATTATGCCATTTAGACTTCTTTATTTTCCATTCTGTTACTAACCATTGAATTTAGCAATTTCCCTCTGTATCAATTCTTTATTTTCCTCTTCATCATCCAATTCTGAGCATGCAATGATAAGTGGTGTCTTGTCTGAGCAGGACAACTGGGACACATCTGGGATGATAGTGCCACCACATTCCTCCAAAAGACCTCGCATATCCTCTAAAAAGAATGAATAAACTTGTCAAAATGAAAAATAATTTCAATAATACTCTAAGTAAACAACAAAACAGCCATATATAGGCAAAAGTGGCCATGTAGACAGGTGACCTCTGAAGGCAGGTACAGCTACCAAACCTGGTTCATGACAAATTATGTACTATGAACCAAATAACATTATCATTATTACTGGTAGTATTGTCATTATTATTATTATTAGATTATCATTATTTCTAGTATTATTATCATTATTACTAGTAGTATTATCATTATTACTAATATTATTTTTAGTAGTAGTAGTATTATCATCATTATTATCATTATTACTAGTAGTATCATTACTATTATTATTATCATAATTACTAGTAGTATTATCATTAATTATTATTTCATTATTATTAGTAGTTGCATGCTAACAAGATATATAATTGAACTATTTTTAAATAATCAAGAAACTACAACTGTGTACATGTGCTCATTTATCTCTCTCTCTCTCTCACATAAGCAACCACTTTTATCACATGATCAGTAGAAATAGCTCCTAAGTAGAATTACTAATTGACAGCTTTCCTGTAATTGTGAAACACATGACTATCTGTTAGGGCAGTTGGTATAATCAGGCATGAAAACAGGTGTTTACACTTAAACAGTTGATGGATCAAGCTCTTGCTCAAACTCACTGAGATCAAAAGAAAGTTGTGTTTTGTTTGCAACCTTTGATGATTAGGGAACAAAAAGAAGCTTCCGAGGGGATGGGATTATTGCTAGTAACACCTAAAATGTTAATCCGAGTTTCCTTTGAACCCTCTCTTACTATTAGTATGTGACTTTCATCAATATATTTGAATATTTGTACAACAACATTGGAAAGGGGTTTATTGTTGATATAGCTTGACCACTGGACCCCTGATGTCATAGACATGTAGGTTGCGCGATTTGTATTAGTCATGTGACTAGCAATGGAAATGGTGAGTACAAGGTAAAATTTCCTCAATGCTGTACTTTCATTTTATCTCTAAGTGGATTAAAGACATAACAATTATAATACTGGCAATTTCTCAGGAAATAAATCACGTTCCTATTGATTTCATTCAGATATGACTCAATGTAGTATTGTTTAAGTTTGCTAGTCTCGCTGGTAAGTGGCTACCCTATGCCATAAGCACACAGTGGTGGCAAATTCCAACTTTTTGATAGGCAACTGACTACTGATATGCTCCAGTGACCACAGAAGGCAGGATGAAACCATATCTTGGTTAAGAAACTCATGGCCACTGATCGCAGAAGACAGGTGACCACTCATTAAATGACATTTATATAGGAAATTTGCCAGGGGGAAATTCTGACCAGGTGTCCACTGGACTCATGTGACCATTAAGAAAGGTTTGACTCTGTGTGTGTGTGTGTGTGTGTATATATATATATAGAGAGAGAGAGAGAGATTCACAATGAATAAATGAAAAACTATTATGTTGCCAAGATCTGTACAAAGTAAGAAAAATTATATCACCCTGTAAAACCTCATCTAAGGGACATCTACTATATACAACCACTGTCATTTAGGACCAAAATTGCCAGTAGCTATTGATTTTGATATGTAAATTCATGGTCATAAGCAAGCACCTGCTGAACATAACCAGAAGCTGTGTATTTGAACACCACTAAAAATGACCACCATTACAAAACCAGATATAAACACTACTGAATTTTAGATGGCTGAGAAAGGTATGCAGGTCAACTATAGATTGTTAAAAACCCAAAATGAATAAAAACAAGAACACAATGAATGGCACATTTTGCACTTGCCCCATGTTTATTAGTCCTCTGTGTAAATAATAAATTCTTGTGCAGAAACCATTTTTATTCTTTCAGTCAAAGTGACCTTGACCTTTGCTCATTTAATCACAAAAATAATTTTTCCTTTCCTCATTTGCAAGCCAGCCACAGTTTGTTAACTGTAGATTGTGGAATACTAAAGTCATTTTGCAGAAACAATTTTTTAACCTTGAACATGGATCATTTCACCCCTAAATAAATAGCAATATATTATTGATGAATAAAGGGTAATAAGTCCATCAGGACTGGAAAAAAGAGATTAAACTTTTAAAATGT
The DNA here is from genome assembly GCA_016617855.1 of Megalonaias nervosa. Taxonomy (NCBI): domain Eukaryota; kingdom Metazoa; phylum Mollusca; class Bivalvia; order Unionida; family Unionidae; genus Megalonaias; species Megalonaias nervosa. Next base: position 34,278 of record JAECUM010005301.1, read on the forward strand.
ATGTCTGTATGTAATAAGTAATTCTAATACCAAGTTGCATCTAAAGTAAAGGTTGCAGAGCTTTAATGGTTCCAAGGAACAACATGCGTGAAAATATCAAATTGTCTCAATTCAAGATATTGGCTGACATGACAAAAACCAAACAAGTCATATCTCGGGCTTTGAGACAATGTACACCAGATTGCTATAAGACAGTTGTAAAGGTAATAAACAGACATAAAAAATAACCAAGTTTCATTTAAAAAGGAGTTTTCAACAAAAAAAATTTTATTAGTAACCTTGATGTTCAAGATAAACCCTTGACTGTGATACATGAGATGCCATCAAACTGAAGCACAAGTGTACCATGATTCACTACTGACAGCATTTTTTTATGGGATAACACAAAAACAAAAGAAACCTAAAAATATTGAGCTTGAGGACAAGACCTCCAATGTGCAATGCTTCACATCTATATGACTATACCAAGATTCTTCCATTTATTTTAAGCCGCTGTTGAAGTTAAAAAGCAGAAGGGAAAATGTGACTGAAACTAAATCTTTGGACACATGACCATTACATTCAAGATAGAACCCGTGGTATGCAACACACCTTTTAGTGCCAATATATAGTAAAATCAAGCTTCATCTACTCACCACAAATGGCTCTAAAATTATGCCAAGGAAGGAAAAAGGAGAAGAAAAAATATTCAGCATAAAACAATGGCATTTTGACTTTGAAAATAAGACCCTCAATATGTACATAACACACCTGCTAATGACGATATATTTGCAGACCAAGCTGCAACACTTAATCTAAAGATATTCAGTGGAAAATAAAGTGTGATGGAAACAAAATATTAAGCTGTAACCTTGACCTTGAAGATAGAAAATCAACGTGGTATGTGGTACACCTTTTGGTGATGATGTATATGTATGCCAAGTTTCATTCCTTAATCACGAATGCTTTTAAAGTTATAAACCTGAAGGAAAAGTGTGACAGAACATAAAAGATTGAGCTATGACCTGGACCTTAAACATAACACCCCAATGTTATAATCAACACATCTTCTAGTGATGATCTACAAGTATACCAAGTTTCATGCCTTAATCTGATATGGTTTACAATTATAAAGCAGAAGGGAATGTGTGATGAAAACTTGAAATATTGAGTCTTGACTTTGACCATGACGATAGGGTCACCATTGTGGTACATGACACACATTCAAGACTCCTCTGTCAACCTCAGATGGATTTAAAGCTATATAATGGAACGTAAAATGTGATGGATGACATAAAATATTGAACTCTGACCTTTACCACAAAGATAGCAACCATAATCCAGACCTGCCAACCCTATCAAGACCTTCTCAGCAAGGCAGTAGATTTTTTGACAACTTAATCCAGTTTTCAGTAAGGTAAAAGAAAAGATCATGTACTGCTATTGTCACACTGCATCTAAAAAGTTCAGAAGTGTGATTCAAGACTGATGCAGTGATGGTAAACATTATGTTCAACTATAAAGTTTGTAAGTGTGATTTAAGACTGATGCAGTGACGGTAAACATTATATTAAACAATAAAGTTTGTAAGTGTGATTCAAGACTGATGCAGTGACGGTAAACATTATGTTCAACTATAAAGTTTGTAAGTGTGATTCAAGACTGATGCTGTGATGGTAAAACTGTAAAGTTTGTAAGTGTGATTCAAGACTGATGCAGTGATGGTAAACATTATGTTCAACTATAAAGTTTGTAAGTGTGATTCAAGACTGATGCAGTGACGGTAAACATTATATTAAACCATAAAGTTTGTAAGTGTGATTCAAGACTGATGCAGTGACGGTAAAACTATAAAGTTTGTAAGTGTGATTCAAGACTGATGCAGTGACAGTAAAACTATAAAGTTTGTAAAGTACAGTTAGATCTTAATTACCTCCAGTACAGTTTCACAAACAGCTATTTCAAACCCTACGGAGCTCTGTGGCTTCTTGCTATCTTTCAACTTGATGTAATCCTTGGGTTTTTTATTTCAATTTCACATGGTGATTGCAATCATCTCTCCTGCCACAACACATACTCAAAACAACACAAGCAACATAACTGTTGCCCTGATTTTTTTCCCCCCCAAGAATCTGAATATTTCTTTTTAATCTTCTGTACTTTTAAAATGTTTAAGATGCCTCTTGTCCACTTCATCTTGAACATGTATAGCTTGGATACCAATTTAGAAAATTCAATAAGCAATAGCTTGATCATGCAAAATGTCTGTATAAAAAAATACATGCAGTTTAAAGTGTCTGAGTTACTCCAGTAAAGTTTGTCTCGTTCCCTGACCAACTCCACTGAATGTATTATGAAACCAGATCTAAATCAAACATGGACAACCCAGTATCTGGAATTTACTGCAACAATCTCTCCATAATTTTTGCGTTTATTCTCTAAGTCCATATTTTAAAAGTCATTTCTTAAAGACTTACAGTCAAACTGTAAGGGCTGGCAGGTCAGCCAATCTGTTGTTAGACACATCTTCTAGTGATGATGTATAGGGAAATAAATTTTCATCCCTAAATCTTAAACTTTTAAAGTTCTGGAACAGAAGGGAAAGTTTGATGGAAAAACATACAATACTAAGCTATATCCTTGACTCTGAAGACAGGGAACCAAAATGTAGCACATGACACACCTTGTGATGATGTGTAAGTATACCAATTTTCATCTCTTAATCTTCAAACGGCTTTAGGGGAAGGGAAAGTGTCATGGGTGGAAGAACACACACTATGTCTCCTGCTTTTCTTCGAAAAGGCAGTCAACTCATTGCACAATAATTCCATAAAATTGGACTGGAAAAGATGAAACCTTTGACCTGATGCAAACCAGATGTCTATTTCTGGGCATACTTTGACTAAAACTGAATTCAAGATGGCAGCATGACAATGGATGTTATGAATGGCACAGTGTTTAATAATCCTCTGCATAGGTACTAGTAAGATATGGCTAACTCTAGAAATTACTGATGAATGGGTCTCAATAACTTCAACGTTTATTTAAGATAAGCAGTCTTGAACTAAATTTAATGTACAGAAACCAATATATTCTTTTTAGACTTACCATGACATGATCTCTAACCTTAAGACAGCAGAGCATATAGATTTCTTTATTATCCAAATTTTGGTCAAGGACTCTAGAACAAAAGCTATTTTGCAAAATCCTTTTTCTGAACTGCAAAGACCATGACCTTAGACTTTTGACCCCCAACTCAACAGACCTATTCCATGCCTTAAGTGTATGTCCTCCATAAACACTGGTCAACATATGTTGTCTAGGAACAATGTCATCACATGTTTCTTCTTTCAATGACCATGACCTCTAACCTTTTGATCCTCAAATCAAAAGACTTCTTTCTTACCCAACTTCTAAATTCACAAACTTTTGTGAAGGTACATGGTCAATAAGTGAAATTTGTGAAGAAGCCATTTTTCTTCATTGCTACAGTGATCTTTCAACTTTGACCCCAAAGTAGATAGGATTCTATTTTATCCCAATTCCCAGTAGTCTACGCTACTGCCCACATCTGTGAAGTAGAACCCTTGTTATAATGTAGAAAAATTTATCTTGAGTCATGCTGACCTTGACTTTTGACTCTAAAAACATTACTCTTCTTACTAACCCCAACTGCAAGCAATCAACATTTGTTTCAGGAAAGTGATGCAGAACTAACGTCTTTGTGTGGAAACCATCCAGCCACAAATGTTGATAACTGCAGATGATTGGGAACCCTAGTGTTAGAGCAAAAACTACTATTCTTCTTTAGTAACAGTGACCTAGACCTTCAACCATGAAATTGACTGGGTTCTACTTACCATAAGCACAAGCTATCTGCAATGTTTGATCACTGTAGATGGTGAAGTATTCTAGTCATTTTGAAGAAACTACATTTCACTCTTCAACCACAATAAGCTTCACCTTTGGCCTTTTAACTCCACATTTCATATGGTTCTTCCTTACCCCAAGTGAAAGTCATCCACAACGATTAATGTTGATGGTGGAGAACTCAAATTATTGTGTGGACACCAATCTTTCAATCATGGTGACCATGACCCTTGACCTTCTAACCCTGAAATTTTGCCACCAACATCAAAGACTACTCCCAAATGAACATACAATTGCTATTTGGCTAGTTTGACAAGAAGGTTATGTAAATGCATTTTCTACTCTAATATACCTGCAGTAAGACCAGGACTTTCTCCAGTACAATAAAAAGCAAACTGTCCAACCAATGAACTATTTGATAGTCTGGATCTCTTTGGGCCAAAGTGGATGTTGCCATTTGCAGTGTCTCCTTGTATCTCATAGGCATCCTGTAAAGAAAGATAACAAATTTTTAAGTAAATTATGTTTCTCCAAGAATACTTACCCAATCACATTACAGTAGGAATATTAGCTTGCTACCTCGTGAATCCACCTTTGCTAAAAGACTGTCTCATATAATGAAAGGGCAATGACTCTTGCCCATTACTTCCCCTTGCCACTGCCAGGTGTCGCAAGCTCTTTTTTTTTAGCTGAGCAAATACTAACGAGGATGCTCGCATGGTGGGGTGGTTAAAAGGGTTTTAAGTAATGTGATTGGGTAAGTATTCTCAGAGAAAACTAATTTATTTAAAATTCTCCTTCAAATACGTTCACCAATCATTACTTTAGGAGAATAGGTAATAGGATGAGAGAATGCTGAGGATCCAACTGCTAACTCTGGTATCCTTCCAGGGAATGATGGCTGGATCTCCCATGTTAATGACAACCCATTCTCCTAATTACATAAGCAATACAGTCTAGGTTCACTTGGCCTCTACATAAGATTAAGAAGATCAATATTGAAATCTTCTTACCTACAAAATTTCACTGGCGAATCCAGCAATAGCTGAACTGCTGTGTTGATTGTTTTAATTGGGTCTAGTGGTACCACCGGACCTACCAGGATCAAGGTTTGCCTCTACAAAGCTAAATGTTTGGGATAAAAACTCAAAAAGGTTGACTCTGCGTGCCAGCCAACAGCTTCTACTATAACTTGGATCAAAATGTTACAGTCAAACTTGAGGCTTGCAGAGATCACTCTAATCCCATTAGCGGTAATCTTCACGAGGCAACTTGGATCTTGTGAGATGCCTGAGTGTGCTGAGAGTATTACTAATCCCAGCCATGGAGCAAGGACTTGATATCCTGTTTCCACCAAACCATCTCATCTGAACTGAAGATAGTTCAGGTCAATAAAAGCGCATTTAGCTCACTCATCCTGCACGCTGAAGCTAAAGCTATCAGGAAATATGTTTTCTTTGATAGTAAGTTTAGCGAAGTATGGGCTAAAGGCTCAAACCAAGTCAAAACCCAGGACAGATTCAATTTTGGAACAGAGTAAAGGATTTGGGTCGATTGAGATCAAAATTGGCTAAAAGATCTGACCTCGACAATGATGCCAGAATGTATTCAAAATCATGGAGCAGCAGCCTTTGGTAGTAACTGGGGCCAACTGTTTCTCCTCAAAGAGTCTTGTGTAGCAGTAGGAGTGGAGAGCATTCTAAAGTTGCCAACACACCATAAATGTCCTTGACTGTGGTCTTCAGGCTAAATTAAGTCCATTCCATGGTCTGATCTGAGTATGACTGATTTGTAGATGCTTTGTCACACTCATGGCGTGCCAAATCCTGACCTGGTTCACTTACAGCTCTGGATAACCCATACCAGGAGCCATCTATGACTCAATTCCATCCCCTTTAAAATTTGCACTAATTCACCCATGTGGATAAGCAGTGTACCTCTGGAACAGCCAGCTGTTTTGCCTGGCCTGTAGTCGGCATGAATGTGGTGGTAAAGAAGATGGTCCAGCTATCACCAGTACTAGCTGGAAGGACATATTTCCCACTTAAATCTCTGTCGTAGTAATGGCATGTCGCTCATGGTATGGCTAAACAGATGGATCTGTCACTAAGATCCAGCAAAGCTGATAGTTGGCTAGACCATTTAATAAAAAAAGTCCATATGCTGAGACAGTTGGACAGCTATCACCAGTACCAGCTCCAAAGGCTTGTCTGGAGGGACTGATTTTGCACTGAAATCTCTGTCATATTAAGGTTATGTCACAGTCGTTATGGCTAAATGGACGAATGTACTACTAAGATCTCCATAAATCCTAGTTGGCCTGGACTATTTGATCAAAAAAGTGCTGGAATGGTTGGACAGCTATCACCGGTACTGGCCACTCCAAGGGCCTGTCTGGACAGATTTCTCACTGAAATCTCCATCATATTAAGGTTACGTCATCAACATTATGGCTAAATGTATGGGTATGTCACTAAGATCTCTGTAAATCTTACTTGCCTGGACCGTTTTCTCAAAAAGACCTCCATGCTGGAAGGCTGGCCTTGATGAGGCTGTATTATGAAATTGATCCAATCGTCCGGATTTACCATGTTTGGACATGCAGAGGACTTAGGCCACTACCTAACATTGGGGGGACACATTCCCAATGAGAGGGAAATTGCAAACAATGAACTTAGGTTGTCTTTGGCTGTACGAGGACATCAACACTGTTGTCCTCCAGTTAATCTGTCTTTTCTTCCCTTTAATGCCTTCTGGACTACTACTGCTTTGAACTTTGCATTTCATGCATTCATTTGACATTTCTCCTAAAACAAGACAAGAAAACTAAGCATAAATTAGCAATTCAGCATGTTACTAACTTGCTAATACTGTAGCCCAGACTTCCTCTGCCTACGTATTACACATGCTGCATGGCATAGATGATATACACTTAGGATATACAAAACAAGAGTCATGGCTGACTTCCTGCTCTGAACATTTGCATTTCATACATTTAGTTAATATTTCTGCCAAAACAACAAAATAAAAAATTAAGATTGGATGGTCAAATTTGAATGCTAAGATGGCTTGGATTGTTGGAGGTAAAATGTACGATGTTATCAGTGCAGTAGCAAAGCTAAAAAGACTAGCAACACCAGGCAATGGCAAGGGGAGGTAATTAGCAAGAGTTATTACCTTTGTCTATACGAGATAGAAAAGACAATTTTCTTTCTTTTAGTAGAGCTGGATTCATGAGGTAGCAGGCTAATATTTGTAACATGGTGTGATTGGAAAACGTATTTGAAGGAGAACCATTTTTATATCCTCTTATGCAACGATACACATTGTACAGTGAAACTTCCCAATTTCGAACATAGATGAGACTGAACGTTTTGCTCATATATATCAGTTAAATTAATATTAACACTACCTATTGGGACAAATATATTTGATCAGTCTGTAGAAAGACCAGGTCATGGTTTCATTGTAGCATGCCACATATGCTTTGAAACAAATAGCGTGTGTGTAAATATTAGTTAAAATGGAAAATTTTTGGAAATAATGAATCCAATTTAAGGAGTAAGAAATGTTTCTTTGATAAAACTTAGTGATTCATATTAGGAGTATGAACACTGCCTCATAAATCCAGCCCTCCCAAGCATGTTTTTCTCAACAAAAGTGCCCATTAAGATGAAGTCAGACAAGAATGATGTCCCCTTACGTAGAGGAAATGGCACTAAATTGCATCCATATATCAGTTACTATTGGAGCACATGTACAAGCTTTTCCTGATGTTAATATAACTGCAGAATGGCTACGAGGCTGTGTCCATATTATATTCAGGTAAGTATTAATGAAGAAATATTTACTTCAAAACTTGGGCTTCTTTTTCAAATATTTTACCTGAGCATAATACATTAGCTGAATAGAGGTAGAATTACTTCCCCTTACCCTAGAGATGGTACAATCACTTGTCTATTAATGTCTGTGAAGCAACTTCAATCTCAAAAGAGATGTAAGCTAGAGTTAGCTACAAAGTATGCTCAGATGCCAGCTTCCCCACACTAATGCAGCTAATTTGAATGGCTGCATCATTGTGAATCTGTTAATGACCTGACATAGTAACCTCTTGTGCTACAGGTCCTACTGTACCTAGATGATACAGCCTGAGCTGAGATATAGTCGTTTCCTTCTTTCCTTCGTGGAAATTAATAAGATCTTCCTTTTTCCACCAGCTCAATTTACTTCACATACTTCTCCAAGCCCTTTTGGGATCCTGTAGATGTTTTTGAGGTGAAGGGTCCAATGATGAAAAAAACTGACAGCAATTAACTGATTCCCCATTGCCTATCATTGGCAAAGAAAGCAGGAGCCATCACATGTGAAATCAAAAGATCATGATAAATCTGCAGATGGCTTGGCATGGCATGTATCTTGCTCATTCTACCTGCTCTAGCTAGTATGACTAGGAAGCAATTTTTACATGTGAGGTGTGTCTGTAAGGCTATCAACAGTGGCTCAAGAGATTTAATTGGCAATATCAGAACCCATAGTAGATTCCAGTTTGGAAACAGCATAGCTGCCAACCCTCCAGGCTCGCAATTAGTGAAAATAGGGATAAAAATTAGTGAATTTTGACATGAATTTGTGAAGCGATCTTCGAGTCCGGGAATATTTGTCGGAACACACAGCTGATAGATTGTGTTCAACAAGAAAACTGACAATGTTTCAGCGTTGGTAGCTTGCAGGTCTTCCGTTCATGGCTTAAAATATTCCAGAGCTGAAATCTGCTGGAGTTCTTAATTTTCCCAACCTCTATGTGCTTTTTGCTACCAATGTGCTTCCTTACATCATCTCTGCCACCATGCCCAATGTTAAAATTTGTGGCACACTGTGTGCAAAAAGCATGATGTATATCGGTGTTTGATGGCTGAATGCACGGCCAAATTTTGGTATATTCCAAACTAAACTTCACTGCAATACATTTCTTTTTCCTTGGTGGTGAAGACATTTTCAATATCGATGCTGAATGGTAATTCAAATCAGTGTTGGTGGTGCATGCGTAGAGCAAAATTCCAGTTAGGCCCCAGTTTCTCTCAAAAGCATTTGTAAAACTACTCTTATACATATAGATTAAAATATGCTAAAATGCTTGCTACCGGGCCTGTATCAATCGGCTATTGTTCTAATAATATCGCGACCAGCAATACCAGACTGTTTCAGCAACTGCCAATATCACAACTAGCACTTAACAGGAAATCGGTTATTTATTAAAGATTTAAAATAACTGAGAATTGGGGAATGCGTGATTTCTTTATGCATGCGACATGAATCTGTGAATCGCTCAAAAAGTCATAAAGTTCACACCAAAATCGTGAGGGTTGGCAGCAATGAAACAGGGTCAAAACCGTTGGTCCAGACAAATAAAGTTTTCCAGAATGTTGGAGAGGTCTTTGTTTTGGCCTATATCATCACCTCCAAAAAAGTATCTAAGATCACAGAATGCTGTCCTTTAAAGTGATGTGGGATAGCTACATCTCTTTAAAAAATCAAAGGAAGTTAGCTGTTAGTGGTAAGGAGGATTTTACCAGAGATGTTTTTCTGCTTACATGATTGGAAGAACATTCTCAATTTCCCTTCATGTGGTTTCAAATTGTTGGACCTTATTGCCTTAGCAATACTGTCCACTACGTCTGTGAATGAGTTAACTGTTTCCCCTGAAGGTTTGCTTTATATGAGCCGTGCATGCTCAATTTTCCTGGGAATTTCTGCTCCACGAGTTCAATAGATCATTTGTCAATAATTCTGTCCACTTGTGGGGAGCATACAGGACCAGACTGCACTCTGATTCCATCATTTTCCACAGCACTTTGGGGATAAGAAGGGTTGAATGGAATGTGTATGCATCTAGACCATTCCATTTCATAGACAGCACACATTGCCAGGCTTTTGGCTTTGGACAGGAGAAACAAAGGTTTGTAGCTTTGCATTCCACCAAAAGTAAATGTTTTATTTTGATTATTACTGCACTGTAATGAAGCAAAATGAAATGGCAGTAATGGTGTGAAATCAATGCAAGGGGGAGTGAACGTCATTTTTTGAATCTCTTTAGGTGTAATGACTGACTCTTTGGTGATTATTTTGTCTGATCATCCCCTAGTATGGACCCTGTATTTGGATTCTCTAACATATGGACACTGTCAAAACACAGACATGTGAATAGACAGCTCCCCATTTTCACAGCCATGGATATGTATTCCTTCCATGATCAAAACAATTTTTTAGGACAAGTGTTTGTAGAGTTGACAACACATATTGGTAATGGACAATACCAACATTTTGTGCTCTTGAACTGCTTAGATTCAACACGAGGGCTGAGATTTATAACAGTGGTAAGTCACTGGGCAAGGCACATTACTCTGATTACCTCAGCACTAAGTAACCTATTTGTGTTGCTGTGCCATAAAACATCAAAAATCCCAAATCAATTTTACTGACTTTTGTCTGCTTGATGGCTATGCAGCCAACATTGTCCTTTAAAATGAAAACTTTCATTTGACATAAAACTGATGATGCCAAATAATCAAAGGGAAGCTTAATTTCAGTAACACGTGTAAGTAACAAACATAATTATAATGCATCTTAAATTTATATGTTAGATGCATAAACAGATAAATTTATTTCATATTAAGGATTTATTTAAAAAAGCTGTTGTTTTTTATTACCAAAAACATAATATCCTATACTATTGCTAATATTCAGAAAACCAACATCTCTACAAAGCAAGAACAAAATTATATAACTAATTTTGACTTAATGGATGAATGGATGGATAGATAGATAAACATACATAAATATTACAAATGAAAAATTCTTAACAGCAAATGGTACTAGATCACCAGTCTAATATGTATATAATCTTGAATGATTTTGGAATTTGGTTCAAAAATGAAAAAACAGACAAATGGATCAAAACGTTAAAAGTATTGAACTGGAAAATTTTGAATAGCTTAAAGCAAATCTACACCATTAGTCTAACAAAATATAATACCAAATTGTACAGAAAATGTTTTGGAGTTTTTCCCATAAACAAAAGTGTGAATAAAGGATGGATGCACAGACAAATGGACAAAAACATTAAAACAAGCTACTAGTGTTGGTGTATCTCAAAGACCATGTTTGTAAGGCCTTAAACAGGAAAACATGCATTAGGAAACCAAAGTTTGGAGAAGATGGGCATTTTGCTGCCATGACTCTTCTACATGATGATGTAGAATGCTTGAAATCTAACTCATTAAAATTCTCATGAATATAACTAACATGTAAAGATATGAAGTGCCTGACATGGGCTATAACTCTGTCCAAAATGAAGTAGATGAGACAAAATCCATAAAAGGCACATCTAGGTCTATGAGACCCTTCTTACAATGTGAAGATAGTACATTGTGAAGATATTAAGTTAATTGTCAAGGGCCATAACTCTTTCTAAAATGGATAAAACCCATAAAAAGCACACCTAGATCTAAGATTATATTCATACCAAACTGCATAAAATATCTTAAAGCTATGTCAGTTAGGTCCCCCCCACAATTGTGTGTTTCCATTCAGCAGACTGTCCGTTTTTCAGTGCCGACCCAGGCACTTTTTTCCCCCTGGTGAAAAGAAAGATTTCCCAAATATTATTTTAAAAAATTCCCAAAAATGATTTGTCCATTTAAATGAACTGGTTTACTCCAGTATTTGAAGTGCTTAGTACATTATATATACTAATCATTATAATACATATATTTTTTTAAAAAAGAGATCCCTATTTACCAATACTAATTTTATAATGAGTGCAACAGGAAACACATGTATCTATTTTCTGGCCTTACAAGTCAGATCCCTTGTCAAGATATGAAGTTAATTGTCAAGGGCAATAACTCTATCCAAAATGGGGTCACAAGACAAAACCCATAAAAGACACATCTAGGGTTATGAGACAGTGTCCATGCCAAAAATGAATCAGTGTGTGTCTGTAAGTGATTTGCATTTTTAACATACCTTTCACAATTTTTTCAGTCACATCAATATGATGTCTGCAATGTGGCAGTTTATAGTAATTTCTAGCACTGAGGCATCAAGCTGCAGACATGTAGCATAATGTTCCAACAAGTCACATTATCCTGACACCAGGTCAACCAGTCCTAATACTAACCTCTTAATGCTGTGTGCCAAGTGAGGCAGATGCTAGTACCATTTTTATAAGTCTTTGGTATGACTCAGCCAAGATTCAAACCTGCAACCTCCCACATCCAAGGCAGACACCACTCTAACCACTTAGGCCACCAGATTGGTCCAAATCAGAGTATGCTGAATGGTGCCTGAGCTATGCTGATTTTAATGATTTACTATAGTGGAGACTTAAAACTGATAGAAAAAAGGCAATGCTGCTCTCAAAATTAAACCTGAAAAGATGAAACTTAAAAAGGCACATCAATGTGTAATAAGAAATACAAATATTAAATGGAATCTAATTACATCTAAGGGTTGTAGTGTTTTGAAGGCCACAAGAGACAGACTGATGGACAGAACTGATTATTATATGTCTCTCACATCTTGATGTGTGGCCCTAAATATTAAAACAGCAGAAATATAAGTAACAAAAAGGACATGCGGGGTGGGTGGTGTGGCAAACATTGCCAAATGGTAGCTGATAGGAGACCACATTATTATATGGTGTCGAAACACCTAACTTAAAACAAGCATTTACTGAGTTTCTCTGACAATAAATGTACAAAGTATATGCATACCTAACTGTTGCTCAGTTGGTAAATATCCAGCTTTGCTTCTTATCACTCCACTTCAAAACAACTGAAACTAATTTACTGGAACATACACACATAACCCCCCCCCACACACGTCTGTATAGTCATCAGTTTATTTACTGTTCAAATGATAGCCCACAAAAAGCCTTTGAAACTCCATCACTGTAGAAATCACAGGAAAAGATCCTTTTATTTATATACAATTCAAATTCTATATCTGTATAGGATTTTGTTTCATTTCTTTCAAGATATTCTGACATTTTCGTACTAGTGATAGTTTCAAAGGTCTGTGGTTACCGTATTCCTTGGAGTGGTGTCCATTTTGCTTTAAAAACGTAAGCCCCTTTTACAATCAGTTTTTTTATAAAAGCAGAATTGCCGCAGTTATGACCAGTATAAATAGAACATCAGACTCATAATCCAAAGGTATCCTGCCTCTAAGTTTTCTTGGGAAAGGCAGTTACCATTCATTTCCACAGCATTCTATAGCTTATAAGATCTTGAAAGAGACACTCAAAACCAACCAACCAATAAATGGACATAGCATTATAAACACTGAAGCTGTGAATAGCAAAGGGAACAATTAGGGTATTAATCTAATGCTTATCAAGTTTCACAGAGATATCTTCAATGGTTCGAGAGTGATGCTCTGGAAATGAAAATGTTTATAGACACACTGATGGCAGACAGACAGACATACATAGCAGCAGAAAATACATAACAAATGATCTCTGTAATATAATTCACCTCTGGTAGGAGATGTCCTGCAGTTCTAGAATCTACGACCCACTGAAAGCTGACAATCCAACAGTGGTGTGCAATCCCTTGGAAAAACTTCAATGTGCGGTCACACAGACGATTGTTCTGTTTATCTGAAACCACATAACAGTATAAGCTAGAAAACCACATAACAGTATAAGCTAGAAAACCACATAACAGTATAAGCTAGAAAACTTGTGTGGTGGAAGATTAAGATTACAGATTTTCCTAATCTCTAATTGAAGTTCAACATAAATTTATTACATGTAGAAAAAGTGTTATTCCTGGACTGTCAAATAAAGCAGGTTAGCTTTCCAGTGAGGAAGCTTAGCCTGTGCAAACTTTTTCAGATCAAAATTTTGAAAGGGTGCAGGTAAACATCAGCAACATGTCATAAAAGGCACATAAAAGTAGCCATCTTTATACTTGGCTATCTTGTGCTCTGTGAATATTAACAAAGTCTATAAAGTCATCAAGACACATAGTTGTATTACTCTGGTGATGATACATGTATAAAGTCATCAAGACACACAGTTGTATTACTCTGGTGATGATACATGTATAAAGTCATCAAGACACACAGTTGTATTACTCTGGTGATGATACATGCTTCTTACAAGTTTCATCCCTTAATCTCAAATGACTTCAAGTTAAAGTGCTGAAGGGATTGTGATGAAAATATAAATTAAGCTGTGACCTTGACCTTGAAGATAGAGGGCCCAAAGTAATATAAGACATACCTTCCAGTAATGATGTACAAGTAGACCATGTTTTATACTTCAATCCCAAACAGTAATGATGTACAAGTAGACCATGTTTTATACCCTAATCCCAAACAATAATGATGTACAAGTAGACCATGTTTTATACCCTAATCCCAAACAGTAATGATGTACAAGTAGACCATGTTTTATACCCTAATCCCAAACAGTAATGATGTACAAGTAGACCATGTTTTATACCCTAAATCCCAAACAGTAATGATGTACAAGTAGACCATGTTTTATACCCTAATCCCAAATAGTAATGATGTACAAGTAGACCATGTTTTATACCCTAAATCCCAAACAGTAATGATGTACAAGTAGACCATGTTTTATACCCTAATCCCAAACAGTAATGATGTACAAGTAGACCATGTCTTATACCCTAAATCCCAAACAGTAATGATGTACAAGTAGACCATGTTTTATACCCTAATCCCAAACAGTAATGATGTACAAGTAGACCATGTTTTATACCCTAATCCCAAACAGTAATGATGTACAAGTAGACCATGTTTTATACCCTAATAGACCATGTTTTATACCCTAATCCCAAACAGCTTTAAAGTTATAGACTGGAAGGAAAAGTCATATACAAACAAAATATTGAACCGTAAACTTGACCTTGAAAAGATGGGACCCCCAATTTGTAGTGACGACATAAAATTATACCTAGTTTCATTCCTCAATCTAAAAAAGTTATAGAGTTGAGGGGAACATGTTATGGAAGACGTAAATTTCTGAGCCATGACCTTGATCTTGAAGATAGGACCCCCCCTCCAGGGTGGTATATATCACACCTTCTAGTGATGATTGATAACAAGCTTCATTCCTTAATCTCATATGGCTTTAAAGTCATAGGATGGAAGGAAAAGAGTGATAGATAATATAAGATACTGAGTCATCACCTTGTCTTGACCTTAAAGATAGGACCTCCAATGTGTAACGAGACATACTTTCTGGTAATGATGTACAAGGATACCAGGTTTTATCCCTTAATCCCAAACAGCTTTAAAGTAATACAGTGGAAGAATATGCGATAATCTGATAGGCGGATGGAAGTGCAGATACTATGTGCTCCATTTTTCTTCAGACAAACAAAATAGAATGATACTGACCTGACCTGACAATAACATGTGACACACTAGGGTTGAATGTGTTGTAAAACTTGCAATCATTCAGACTTGCCAGCTTACGAACTTCTTGCTGCAAAAATTAAAAGCATTTCAAATTCAAGAACTGAAAACAAATATTAACTGACAAACAGATCAGTACACAGACATAAGTAATATCTTAATGCAGTAAGTGCAACATCTTAGACATTACAGTATGAAGTCCAATGTAGACTCAAGTAACATCTTAGACATTACAGCATGAAGTCCAATGCAGACACAAGTAACATCTTAGTCATTACAGCATGAAGTCATATGTAGACACAAGTAACATCTTAGACATTACAGTATGAAATCCAATGTAGACACAAGTAACATCTTAGACATTACAGCATGAAGTCATATGTAGACATAAGTAACATCTTAGACATTACAGCATGAAGTCCAATGTGGATGTAACAGCTGTTCCATTAAAACATACATGGGACCCAAGGAAGGCACTTTTAAAGTGGGGTACTCACCCACATTTGCAATTTAGAATTTTCTTATCATTTTAATATGAACTCTGAAATCAAAGTTGTTGTTGCTGTTGTTGTAGGGTTTAGCACCATTTTTCAGCACAAGATAGGCTATACATGGCGGCCAGTATCAATGGTGGAGGAAGAACCCGGGAAAACTCTGGAAAGAACCACTGACCCACGAGAAGCTACTGGCAAGCTTTCTCACATACCCACATTGGCCAAACCTGAGACTCGAACCCATGCAGACAGAGGTGATGAAATCAAAGTACCCTGGGATATATTTTTAAAAAAACTGCCTTCCCTGGGTACCATGTATGTTTAAACAGAATAGCCCTAAGTAACATTATAGTCATTACAGCATGAAATGTAATGTAGATGTAACTTTGTAGTCATTACAGCATGAAATGTAATGTAGACATAAGTAACATCATAGTCGTTACAGCATGAAATGAAATGTAGACATAAGTAACATCGTAGTCATTACAGCATGAAATGTAATGTACACCTAAGTAACATCATAGTCATTACAGCATGAAATGCAATGCAATAGAGCCAAAAGTTTCATGCCCCTAGCTAGTTAAATATAAAACAGCAATCTTAGAGTATTTTCTATGCACAACCTAGAAAACTGATATCACCATAGACTGCCAATGGCATGATTGGGAACAACGTTTCAACTTCTGTGAAATGGTGGTGGAGAAAGAATGGTCATAACAAAAATGACTACATCAAGTAGCTGTAACTCTGTTGCAAGGCTTTGTCACAAATATAATTACAAATTAGTTGCTGTTAATTTTTCTGAGCTTCAGTTCCTGTCATTTTATTAAAAGATTTGTCATTAATACTTTAATTCATAGTTTGGACAAGGGGTTCTATCCTTTCCACACACAGATCTTTATCCATTATGTCTTTACATTTATGGTTCAGAAAAATATGAACTGAACTGAAGTTCTCTTTCATAATTCAAGGTTAAAAAAAAACATACTCAGACAAAACATAGAAAAAAAAGTTCATAATGATTTTTCAAATGTGATCCTTTTGCATCACAGGCTGACACGTCTTCACAGGACCAAGCAAATGACAACACAACAGCTGAAATTCTTTGGTCATAATGTGATCAAAAAAGTCTACTGACAAAAGTTCTTTGGTGAAAAACAAACTTGGTAATACACTCTTTGAAAATCTGCTAATTTATGGACTAGCTTAAAGTAAAGAGTTACCGTATTTATTGGCACTGGATAAAATAATTTTTTTTTCCTGTCCCTGAACTTATGGTGAAACTTTTTTTCACCTAGGTCAAATGTATTGCATTTGAACCCCCCCCACATGTTGCAATAAAATAGATAAACAAAACGCTTATTTGATAATAAAAAGACAGAAACTAACCTTGTGTTGTTATCATTTATTCCTTTTTTTTCAACATGAGCATTAAAGAATAAACGATGTCCATGAAATCTGTATATGTAGCGTAGGCTTCCATACCATAGCGTGTATCGCTATGTCCAATAACACATGCCACGTTGTTCATTGACATGAACACTGAGAAGCAAATTCAAAGATTTGAATATATTATCCGAGTGAAAACTGGATCCAACAAAATCGCAAACAAGAGGGAAATAATCAACCGATATCTTGAAGACAACCGACATTCATGCATAACATGGGGTTAGGTGCAAAATAATCAAGATCGAATTATATCCAGTTCTACTGTATGACAGTATCTCGCAAATAAAAATCATTATTTGAAAACACATTCACTTGGGTGTAAGTGACAATCTTTTTGCCAGCACAGGTTACAAAAGTATCACTACTATTTACCCACAGCCATCAATGCTCCTTTGTATTATTACTACAGATGCCAAGCCCACAGAAGCCCACATGGTGAATAAACACAACTGGCAGCGAGCAGTAAACTCCTTTGAATTTACAGACAAGACATCAAAGACAAAGGTTTTTTTTATTACAAAGCAAGCCGACCTCGGAAACCGACTTTGTATCCTCTGAAGCCAGTTTTTTTTTCTTAAAAGGATATCAATACAAAGGTTATTTTATTGCAAAGACAGCTGACCTCGGAAGCCGATAATGGATTCTTTTAAGTGTGTCGATTTTTTTTAAAAAACTTTTGAATATACAAAGATGGCTCAGATATGGAAGCTAACTTTGGTTCCATTTCACCAGTATTAACCGTAATTTGGAAAATAAACTGAAACAATGGAACAATTTTTAAAGTGACACAATATAGTGCTTCATGTATGGACATCAAGCGTTGCCCAGAAGATTTGGAGAAAATAAAATGTGATGAATCCGTGAAGGCCAGATTTAGTGTACTTTGATCGCATTCCTGGACTGACTGATGATAAAATGGGGGTCAGAAGTGTGAGAATTAGACTGGTGCAGGTTTGAAAAATCTTACTTTAGTCCTTGCAGTTTCCACTTCAGGAAATGTGTTGCCTCTAACAATTTTCATGGTATGAGAAAAATATTCATGCACCAAAAGAATGGATTGTACGCGTGCAGGAGAAGGGTTGTGTTGATGAGATACTGCTGCAGTGGATTAAAGAGTTTTATCTCAAGTACACAGTTTTATATTTTTTAAAATAAAATTTCAGTTGGAGTGCATTTTCCGACATGTAATATTCAAATGATTTAAAAAGTGTCCCACAACTTACGACTTGAAAAAAACCAATGTGTCCCAGAACATACAGTGCAGAAAAAAGTTACTTTTAAAATTAATTTATGGTGTCCCAACATATATGGTAAATGCGGTACCAGCAAAAACTAGTGAGTAATTATGTAATCATGATACACCTCTGTGTGGCAGCAGTAAAGTCCATCACTGCACAATACCAATACTCATCCAAGCTCATTTCATTTACACATTTGAACAGAAACCCAGAACATGTTGAGCTTTTGTTGTATGTTTGACTAGAGATATTAGCAACTGATGCATTGCAAAGGCCCCTAGTCACTCCAAGTTGCTTCTTAAAGCCTTAAACAGAGGAACTTGCATTGTGATACCAAAGCTAAAAGAAGGGCATTATGATATAGTGACTCTTCTAAATGACAAGGAATGCTTGAATTCCAATCCCTTCATGTTTGGTTGGTTGGTTTCATTTGGCATTTTCAACTCATTATTGGCCAAATCTTGCCAAGGAAGTCAGAGTGCCTTACCTGAAGACACCTAACCTGAAATAGCACAGGTAATTCATCAGGCCCAAAAGAAAAGCATGTGTGTTTCCGGTTGGCCAACCGTTGCTGACCCTCAAACTTTTTCCCCCCCGGTATAAAAAACCCCTACCTACCTACCCTAATTTTAAAACTAGTACAAAAAGGAAACACATATTTTTTTGCCTCAGTACAAGCACATCCAATGAAAGGATCTAAAGTTCATTGACAATGGCAGTTACTTTAAAAAATGGAGGAGACAAGACAAAATCCATATAAGACAATGACATCTTTAGATCTATGAAAGTTATGATGTCAAAGTGCATTAGAATATGCTGAACAAGTCCTGAGCTATGCAGATGACAAGCAATGTTCCACATAAAGGTATGACTCAATGGTCACATCAGCCCAAAACTGGCATTGACAAAACATAACCCATGAAAGGCAAATCTAGGTCTACAAAACTGTTGTCAGATTCCATTAGAATATGTTCTTGAGATAAGCTACTTTGAAGCAACATTCCAGGTTTCATGTAAAGAAAAATATTTGCCTGACAAGAGGCATTAACTCAAAATTGGAGAAGGCAAAGACTAAACCAAATAATTCTAGGAGATGATTTTCATACCAAATTGCACCAGAATATGATGAAATGTTCTTGATGTGTGCCAGGTACAAGAAATGAGGCAATTTTCATACCAAATTGCATCAGAATATGTTCATTGATTTTTCAATTATGCAAGTTAAAAGCAAAATTCCTTGTGAGGATATAAAGCTATCATTAAGGGCCACAACTCTACCAAAAATAAGGCAAAACCCATAAAAGATCTATGCAATAATGTACACATCAAATTGCATAAGAATATATTGAATGCTTCCTTAGCAAGATTCAAATTTATGCAAAAGTGGAAATAAGTCTTTCAAAACTGGACCTGAAGAAAAAAAACCCATTAAATGCCAACATATTCATATATATGGCGATTTACTGACCACATGGCATCCAGTTAAATGCAATGGCGGAAAAGCTTTGGTGGATACAAAACAGATGGAAGCAGGGATGGACTCAGTTTTTAAATTAAAACAGAAATTGCTTTAAATAAATATACATAAATAGAATAAAAATATATAAACAAGCATGAGCAGTACTTTTCCAGTTAGCTTCTCTCTGTCTCCATCTTTCTCTTAGATGCTTTAACATCTCCTGTGTCAAGTAGTATATTCCATAATGTTTTGTTATACTGCCAACTTGTGATTACAACTTTTCATTGGTGGAAGATAAAATGCATGTTTAAAATGTCTCAATGAGCATACACACAATATTATCAAAAGAATTCTCCAGCAAGTTAGGGAACTGATGACAACAACTCTCACTCTCTCTCACTCACAGTCTCATAAATTAGCCATAAAAAAATTTTCTTTAAGATTCTGCTACTTGTTTGGGTGTTAATTTACTGGACTAACAAACACATTTGCACACAGGTACATGAACTGCTGACCCATATTATTAAAATAAAAAAGCTTAACATTAGTGTCCTTTTTTATACAGTGGTTTTTATTTCTTTGTATTACAGATGTATCAGACATGCATATATACTGACTCTGACAATATAATATAATTACAGATGCTTCTTAATATGTTTCTGATTACACACAAAATCTGAGGCAAACTGGAGGCAATATATCACAAATTTTGTGTTGTTCAAAATGATGAAATATCAATAATAAAAAATTTTCTTTCATTTTCCTCATCAAATTATGAGGGTCGATGCACTAATTAGGCCTCAAAATGACCTAGATTTTCATGAGGATACAATCCACAAGCATAGCAGCTTTGGTGTTATTATCAATTATGATACCTCTTAATCTGGATAATGGACACCTGTGTATTGGACACCTGTATAACAGACACCTCAATGACAGACGCCTGTATAACAGATACCTGAATAATCTATACAGTGGAAGTTAAATGATTACTGATTTCACAAAATGGCCTGTAGGTCTCACTTTCATGATCTCACAACCATGAATTCTTAATCAAGCATATGCTGCTGTGTCACATTTTGTTTTAAAATAAAATTCCATTTTGTAATATTTAAATTTACACGGGTATAACTTCTTCTTCACAACAGTTCGTTGGCACTGAAGGAATTTCAAAACTTTCATGCAGAAGCTTAACATTACTGCTTTTTACCTAGATCTTGATATTAGCTAAAACGCATAATTCAACAAACTTTACATTTTCAAGAAGTTTAACGTTTGCTAGTGCAAAATCTAACAATATTGTAATATGAAAAAAAGATGTTAAGAAATATTAATGGATCTTACAGCCTGTCCAACACTAAGTCCAGAGGCCACAAAACCTCTAACACAAGGCCTAGATGCTGTCTTTTCTGGGATGTTGGAGGAAATTTGCACAATATCGTTTAATGGAGGCCTCTTTCTTGGTGACTTCTGTGACTTAATATTCCTCTTTTCCTGTTTTACCATTCTACCCTTTTCATCAGGACTTTGGCATTCATCTTCAACTGAAATTAGAGGTTCTAGAGTGTTAAAAAAATACATTTTCAACATTGCATCATAGGTAAGTAAATAGCAGACATTATTTGTAAGTTAAGTACACTCTTTAGTATTAACATTGTACCCAAAAGAGAGAGGTAAAGATGGGCTGACAACAATGTCCAGGTCTGTAATGCCTTAAATTGTCCAGGATTCAGTGTATCCTTGCTGAGGAAATATGAACCTGGCCCTGTGTGGTAAGGAAATTCATTCCTATGTACCAGAACAAAATCCTGAGATGGAATGAGATCTGATTTCTCTAGGTTTGGAAGAAGTGCTAACCAAGTCATTATGGACCAACAGTGGGTCATGTGATGTAAAAGGGACTTCTTGCTGCTGTGTAGCAGCCAGTTATCAAAGTACTGAAAATATCAGGATGTAGTAGTAAGTATCCTGAAGATGCATGTCAACTCTCAGTCTGACAGTTTGATAGTGTTTGAACTGAATCAGCAGTTTCCATCTTGAAAGTTTCCTGCATCAGAAATGTGTTTAGGAAGGAAAAGATCTATAATAAGCCTGTTTTCTGCCCTTATAGGGGACAGAAATATCCTGGAGTAGAATGCTGGTGACTGGATGTTTTGAACAATCACTACTGCATTTTTCTGACATCCTCACATCTCTTGTATTCTTGAACAATAACATGATTTTCAAATTAGCCAATTTTGCAGCCATATTGGATATAAGATCAGCACCATTTTCATTTAGGTACAACCAAACATCATCAGAAGTCTTTTGGTGAAAACTCCAAACTGATATGACTTTCCATTCTGGAGAAGTTGCAATAATAAAACTTTCAAGACAAGTAATATTGGATATAAGTATGGCACCATGTTTGGTCAGAACCAACTAGATACCATAATATCATAAAAATTCTTTGGTGAAAAACCCATATCAATATGATCATACACTAGGAGCTGTGGTAATAAGTTTTTAAAAAGTGGCCACCATAATGGTCACCAAAGTCAGATTGGCACAACTTTCATCTTGGACAAACTAGACATAGTAAGACATTTTCTGTTGAAAACCCCATGTCAATATGACTTTCCATTCAGGATGAGTAGCAATAAGATTTCCAGATGGCTGCAATGGTGGCCATATTAGATTTCAGAGTGGAACCATTTGCATTTAGGACAAATTAGACATCATATAATGTCTTTTGTTAAAAAAAACTCCATGTTTATATGACCATCCATCTAGACAGAGTAGCAATAACAAGATTTTCAAGATGCCTGCTGCAGCGTGTCAATCATATTGAAGTATGCACTGGTATCACTGGGACCAAATAGATATCACAAGTCTTGCAGTGAAAACCTCAGGCTGATATGACCTTCCATTCAGGAGTAGTAGTGATGCCCACATTTTTCAAAAAGGATGTGATGGTAATCATATCTGTTATGTCAGATTAGCATTCGTTTCAGCCAGACATCATAATAACTCCTTCAATCCACACTGATATATGACCATCCATTCTTCTGGAATAGTGATAACAAAATTTTCAAGCTGTCCGTTATTGCGGCCATAGTGGATGTCCAAGTGGAAACAAAATTTTAAAGATGTTCATTAATGCAGCCATAGTGGATGTACAAGTGGAACCAGTTTCATTTCATATCAACTAGACAACATAAAAAATTCTTCTGCTGAAAACCCTTTGTTGATAAGCCTTTCTGTTTAGGAGGAGTCGAGATGACAAGGTTTTCAAAAGGGATGCCATAGTGGTCATACTGAAGTCATATTAGCATCATTTTCATATATGACCATATATTATGGGGGAGTAGCAATAACAAGTGGTCCAAGTGACACCATTTTCATTTCAGATGTAAAATTTCATGGCAATCCTACAAGTAATTTAGAAAGTAGCTGTAACAATATTGTGCCAACAGACATAAGAACAATGGAAAACAGGCCATCCCATATACTTTTCTGGCCTATGACCAGTAGGACTAAAAACTGAATGAAGGTGCTCCATGCCCAGGTCTGCATCTAGGTTTAAAAACGTGTGTGTGTGTGTGTGTGTGTGTGTGTGTGTGTGTGTGTGTGTGTGTGTGTGTGTGTGTGTGTGTGTGTGTGTGTGTGTGTGTGTGTGTGTTACTGGAATGACAACTTCATCAAGGACAAAAATCACTTAATGTGCAACTATATGCTATGTGCAATCATTGCTTCATGTTTGTGGGAGAGTAATTCTATATGTCAATCATGTAGATGTTCACAAATTTCTATCTCCATGAGTAACAGACTATTTATTCAGTTTTCAAATACCAGCTACAAAATGTCTTATTTGGAGCCATGGACAAATTTTTCAAGTTCTTAATTAAAGATTTTTCTTCTTTTCTTGGTGCTAGTTGCACCAATTTCATCTCAGTGTCGTTGCTTGAATGACCATCATCACTACGCATAAACTTTGGTATCAAATATAATCAGTTAGTTTGAACACTTTTGACCATATCGTTAATCCATACCTGCCATCTGCTCCCTGATCTCACTAAATAAGTTTTCCACATTCTGCATTATGTCTGGAATGGGCGTCCTGGACCTGTCTTGCCCTCCAGGAGAGGGAAGAGACTCTGGAGGGAGAGGGCTCAGGAACAAATCATCACTATCCTCACCAGAGTCTTCAGTCTCAATATAGCTATCTTTGTCAATCTCAGGTGGCTCTGCCACTTGCTTCTGCAGATATCTCCTCTGAGAGTCAGCAATCAAATCCACATCCACTATGTCATTGTCTGAAAACAAGAGTCAGCAATTAAGTCCACATCCACTACGTCACTGTCTGAAAACAAGAGTCAGTGATTAAGTCCACATCCACTATGTCATTATCTGTAAACAAGCAATTAAGTCCACATCCACTATGTCCTTGTCTGAAAACAAGAGTCAGAAATCAAGTCCAAATCCACTATTTTTTCATGACAGTGCCATTGGAAGCAAATTATCTAATATTCTTTAATTAGAGATTATTATTTTTATTATTTGAAAACACTCCTTAATTTAACACAGACAAAAATTTGGGGAATCTATTCTTGAAGCTGTTGATGAACTAATCAGCTTCTCTCATGTGAGATCAACAAGGGATCTAATTTTGACTGAACCTGCAGAAAATACGAAAAAATGCAAAAGATTGGTACCTGCTAACACAAAACCATTACTGCTGACAATAACAGGGATATTTTAATAATAATAATAATAATAATAATGAGGACTTTGTATAGAGCCTAATCTTTAGAAGCTCTAAGCGCTTTACAACATTTGACAACACTTAAAAAACATATATAATGATATGATTACAAAATTAAAAACAAACACCACGAAAGTAGAAACAGAAAATATGCTGTAAATATTTAAGGCAAGGATACATTATTAGGTTTTTAAGTCTGTTCTTGCAGTTGAAATAGGTGAGTTTTAAGAGCGCTCTTGAATGAGATCACTGTGTCTTTGTGTCTGAGTGCAGTGGGCAATTCGTTCCACGTTGCTGGGCCCTGGTATGCAAAAGAGCGTTGTCCATATGATTTCATCTTCGTAGTGGGAATAATGAGAATACGAGTGTCAGGAGAGGAGCGTAAGCATCTTGCAGGTGTGTACACATGGGTGAGGTCAGATAGGTATGTTGGACTGGAGCCCGTCAGTGAAACGTAGCACAGAGAACAAATTTTG